>OMKZ01031156.1:0-11675 GCA_900302535.1 Neoniphon sammara
CGGAGCCAGAGGAGGCCGGGCAGCCAGGACTCCGGCCAAACACCGAGGCCAGCTGGATGCAGCAGGAAGCTCATTTCTCGCCTGTTTTGAATCAAGCCCAAAACGGGCATAGTTCTCCTGTTCTCTGATGAGTGTTCGGTTCAAAGTCACTGTGGTGACATAGACGAATGTTCTTGTCATCTGTGCACCTGTATAAGCAAAAATACTTTAACCTAGACTGGGGGAAGAGCTCTAGGAAAACGGAGAAATGCACACATCAGCGTATTTTTTATGATGAGAAAGCTGTCAAATTAATCAACATTGTGATCTCTGTCAGTTATTGCTATCATCATTTATATCCTTGGCTGACTTCAATTCAGTCTCAAGGTGATCATTCTTTTTTAATGCAGTGCAGACATGAGCTGTATTGTAGGGCTGTTTAAGGAGCACAAAACTATTGTGGATATGATAGCAGGTTATTATGAAAAATACATATTGGTTTTAATGAAAAATTATTGTACATCGTAACATTTGGCAGACGTACCTGTCTAAAATGTCTCAAAATATTGTCTGTGATAAAGTGATGACAACAGCTGGAGCCTTGCAGATGGGGAGTTTCTTTTTTTCTTAAAACACAGAATAGAATAATGTGAGAATCTAGAATAAAATTAATTTGGAATATAGCCACAAGCAGTGATCATAGTGTTTCTGCCACATCCTGCTGCATGAGGGAAAACTGTGTAGAGACACAAAATCCAGGAAAAAATTATTTTGTTCCTACGATTTTTGGTTCAAAAGTTATAGAACAAAATATCTGTTATAGTGCCACCATCTGGCCAATTAGTGTAATTTCCTTTGTGTAGTTTGGTCTGATAATGTGCACATTTTGGTGGCATAAAGTAAAAAAAATGAAGAGGCAGGGTAAAAAGTTTTTCGTTAAATTCAAAATGGCAGAACATCTAGTCGACAGAAATGGGTGTGGCCTTCACGGACAGATGTGTCTTGACCCACAGACTCAAAGGGAAAAAAAATATCTGCCCAAATGTAAAAATAGCTGTTATAGCAACACCATCTACTCGATTATGTATTTTTATTTTATTTTATTGTGCACATTCATGTCAATCACTTCTCAACACAAGTATCAAGTTTGGTGAGGATAGGTCACACGTGGATGAGTTATGGCTGTTTTTCTGCTTAGCGACGTTCCCATTGATGTTTGACAAAATGTTACAAATGGATATGATGAATGAAACTGCAATAAAAAATGTTTGACATATAAAAAGTATCGGCAAGTATTGATAGTATCACCTGTTTCAAAACATTTCCCATGTATCAATACCTTAACAGCTTTATGGTCTTTGCCTGTGTAAACATCAGTATTTATCTTGACGGGCCGCTGTGTCCAGCCTCGGGCGTCCAGTTTCAGAGGCAGAAGTCTCCTCAGGTGGTCTGTGACTGACAGCTGCCTGCTGTCTCTGGCTAGACTCCACAACCACCCGGACCACACCAGCAATAATAACAGGAGGGATATTGATCTCTCTCAGGCCGTGTTTTCCTTCCACCAAGAGGATCTTCAAACTCACAGACCCAGCTGTGACAACACATGGGATTCAGGCGAGGGTTCAGACTGAGGTAAATGTACAGTGTGGACTGTTGTTTAGGTGCCCTTGAGCAAGGTGTGTAACAGGCGACTTTGGAAAACTTTGATGTGCAACTCGATTAATGCAAAGCAGGTCATTGCTGAAGGAAAAGCATACATGCTCTGCAAACTTACCCAGGATAAATAAAGGTTAAAAGGATGTCAGAACAGTCAAAAATGATGATACGGTAATGGTTTTGAGTCTTACAAATACGCATGTTTACAACGTTAGAATCTGCCGTGCTGTTGCCACTCAGTTGTTTGTTAAACTTGATTGATAAAAGATCCTTTTTCCACGTGGTTGGTGGCAAGGTTTTCAGAGAGGAGATAAATTATTTGTCTCAGCAAGTTGTGCTGTTGGGTTTGTGTGCAAACAGTCCAAGAAAATAATTGCCCCTTGGTGATTTGGGAGCTGGTGACTCAGACAGCCAGGACAGGAAGTGTCTCTTGGGAAGCAGTCGCTCATACAGCAGACTGCAGCTGGAAGTCTCTCAGTGCTGCTGGTCGGTGGAGACCACTTCTCAGTTTCTAACATCTGATTTGGCCGGGGAAGAGAGATGTGAAACTCCTCTGTGCTCAGTCAGAACTTTTGGCACAGTGTTCGATGCCCCACAGATTTACTAATTCTTGTACTGTACTCTTGGTACTGGTGGTGCAAATTTCATTTGTGCCTTTGATCAAGGATTTCCAAACTTTTTCATGTTTCAAACCCCCAAGTTGACCTTCATTATCCCCTTGAGCCCTTAAATTTCCACTTATGCAGCTGCAAAAAAAATACTGTACAATGATGTCACATATATAAACATTTTCCGGATCTGCTGGTTGCAGCTTCACTGAAGCTACATCACACTTATATTGAGTGAAATATTCAAACCCAAGATGCCATTGTTTTATGGCTGCAGCATTACATCAAATAGAAATATCTAGAGGAATCATGCTTTATTTTATACACATTTCCCTGTAATTCAGCAGGACATATTTGGTACTTTTGGAAACCTCGTGGTCTTGGACAAAGCTTGTCTGCAGAACAATAACAAGCTTATTGATGGGAGCGGGAAAAGTGAAGAGATTAAGTTGTGGAAGAAGAGATTTTGCCTACAGACCTTGATATGAAAAGATATTTTACTTTGCGTCAAGTATTAAATTGTTTAGATATCATACTCTCACAAATTCATTCAAACTGACCTCACTTTTACAAACGAATGACTTTGATAATGTGAGTATATCTGTAAACAGGACTCTTTTGAAAGTGGGATGCAAAGATAGATAGATAGATAGATAGATGTTTTGACAGCATAGCAGTAACTGCCATATTTTCTTACGCCATCATCCATCATCATCACCACCGTCCACTTCAGACGTCATTTAAAACATCATAGCAGTGTTATTGATAGAGCCCAGGTGTTCTTTCATTACATTAATCATTAGACCTACACTCTCGCCAAGCTCACACCTCCTGAGAGTGAATGATTAATGGTTCAACTTCCTGTCATCAACACAAGGACATGGACCCAGGGAGAGAGGAGGAGGCATTAAATGGACATCTAATAGAGCTTGTGCAATCTTGAGAACCGTAAACTTAACCATACTGTTGCATGCATGGAGGGGTTTTTTTTTTGGTCTCGTTTTTTGCCACCTCCAGGGTGATGTATCGTAAAACATATATTTTCCCTCCCTTGCCTCTCCAGCTGTGAAAATATTTTCTCTGTCAAACATCTGTTGGAGGAATGTGGGGACAGAGCGGGCCCACTTCCTGTCAGTAAAGCTGCAAAGTGGCGTACCCTCCTCCTGCTCGCCAACGCTGCTTCCCACAGCGGGTTCCCAGCCCTGCCCCAAACAGCTCCCAGCATCCTTACACTCACTGCTGAGGTTGTGAGGTCTAATTTAAGGTGGACTCACAGTCTGCCTAACCGTAGTGCCATATTTTCTCACCTTTTGTCTGAAACATGCATCTTACAGACATGGTTGTTTCATCTAGTTGTTAAAATGCTGTGTGTTGCTATTTCTTGCTATTCTAACTCTGCACTTGTTAATATTCAAACAAAACGCATGACATGAGCGTGATCTCTGAAATGCAGATTTGTGATGTGGACGCAAATTTGAGGAATATATAGATGTGCATGTATTTGTTTTTTGGGTGTTATCAGCTTCTTTTAATTTTCATATTGTGCTTATGTGTTGCAGTTGAAAAAGAGATGCTTCATCTCAAGGGGAAGAAACTTGAATAAACTTATATGGTGATTAATCCTCCTCTATTGCTGAAGCATTATGTGACAATAGCCCTAACTGGACACTGCTGTTTATTATGTGAATATGGTAGATAGTGGTTAAATTTCAGCAAGTAAAACAACTTTGGTTTAGGTTGGGGTTAGGTTTAGGCAGCTAAAACTTTGATTAAAGCACAAGGCAAACTTGCGTAATTTACCATATTTCTGGTTGAAGCAGCATATTTGGGACACCACATGACATTTGGAGGGATTGTTCAGAGGTGTGCCAAAGGTCAAAAATGCTTGAACTGTCACAAATTCCTGATTCATCAAAATGAAAAAAAAAAACAATGCAATGCGTGACAGACTGCAAGACTGCAACCTCTATGACTTATGAAAAGCAAACAAGGTTTTTCATTTTCAAAAAATGCCATGCTGCAACTTGTTGATCATTCTGGAGCAGCTTGAAATGTGGATGAATAAAAAGAGGTGCGATACACTTTGATATATCAGAGTATACGCTTATGCACAGAGCGCCCACCCTCCATATACATTCACTCCTTTTTTCTCTACTCCATCCCATCCAGCCCACTCTGTTCCTCCCTATTCCCACCCCTCCCACACATGCACACCATGCACAGTTGTTACATTCATTCATTCAGGCACATTTCAGCCAACACGACTTGCAGTATATGCACTCACTCACTTTTTCATCTGTGCACTCATCTCTTCCTCCATGCCACTCCACACTCCATACCTCTCACTCCTCACCCCTTGTGCACTTTGCATGCCTCATGAGGTGGGCTGCCAAAGAAAAAAACATTACACCTGTGTGTCCCAGGGCAGCAACTTGATTGGTGAGACTGAACTTTGAACAGAGGACCTACAGTATGTTCAAGCTGCACACTGGAGTTACAGGTTTACAAGTATTTCTTAATAATCTTACTGGTTGAGTCATGAGCTGCCAAGCCGCAGATTTGAGACCACAAGTTAGCTAACCGAGAGGTAACATTGCTAAATGCCAATGACCTTTCTTCATTCATTTGGGACTACGGCATGCACAATCATTTTACCAGTTCACCCAGATAGCTGGGAGGGCTCAAGTGAACTTGTCAGCTAGGCTAACTCGCTAACCTAATAAGTTAGCATAGTTTGCTAGCATTTTTTCACTTGGGTGAACCATCATATTAGCTACTGTCTCTCTTGCCTCTTACCTTTTTCACCAGATTCAGTGTAATTTTTGGCCATATACCCTGAGGACCTGTGGTGCTCATCAACCAGTGATCTCAACCAAATTAAATTCAACCAGCAAGATTATTTCTGCTTCTAGATCAAATTTGCCTGTATTTTCTTGCACTCCCTGTATTCCTTTTTTATTTTTTGAATTTGTGTATTACTTGGTTCACAGTTCAAATAAATACAGCTCACTCCTAATTTCCTCGTATACCTTTGATTTTCTTTGCAAACATTCCTACTTGTCCTGGATTTCTCTACTGCTCCATGTTGCCAGTAAGTCATCGATGTTGTCAACACATCACTGACTGTTTTGTTTCACTCTTTTCACTCTTTGTTGTAGCTTCTGATGCTTGTTTTCTTTTTTCTTTCTTTTTTTTATACCAATTTTGGGGATAAAATCGGGCCTGAAGCCCTTTTACCCGGCAGAGCACCAGTGTTTTTGTAATCTCAATGCTCAGATCAGTTCACAATTTAGCACCGGCTCTGGTGGAAAACTGGTACCTGTGGAGGGAGGCAAGCAAAGGAAAATGTTCCTGCAGGAGTCAATAAAATGTCACATTAAAAACCTTTGTGACTTCTCAGAGTTCAACATAAATAACCTTCCATCACCCCCCACCCCCACCCAGAACCTTATGGACTTCTATTTTGTCATTTTTTTCTCAGCATGGATGTGAATTGAGGCTTGAAGGCTTGTTGATATATGCACTCTATGTACACCGCTGTGATAACCCCAGTGACATGACGCGAAGACAGTTTCTGTCAGGCGGCGCCGTTCACACACTGACAGCTAGACAGAGCAGCTCGTGGCACTTGTATCGCAGTGGGTCAATAGCTGTCATTTGGCTGTCTGCCCACAACTTCAGCCTCCTTATAGGAAGTTGCTGTCTCTGGATATCCCTATTATAGGTTAGTGGATACACATTCCCAACAACAGATAATTATGAAAGACATCCAAGAAGAGGCTAGTTTATGTCCCAATATCTCGTTACAAAATCCCTTTTGGTTGTTATTGTGTTTTCTAATTGGAACAAAGGGGGTAAAGAGCAACACACTCATGAAATTTTGTGAAATGAGCATGTAGTTTATGTTGTTGTGATTGCAAATTATGTGAACCCTATTTTCCACCACAGATTGGATTATGTGACGATGAATTGGAAGCACTATTTTTATCTGTTTGTCACTATATGGTTACATTTAGGCAACTTAGGTTTATGCAACTGCAACTTAATTTAGGGTTATGCCAAAAAACAAAATTGATTTAAGTTTGAGTTTTGGTTATGGATGAATAAGATAAAATATTTGCTGAAAATTAAACCTTTTTGGCATGAATTCATGCCCATTTACCAGTCCAGCCATAACCATAACACCCTTACTTTCTACTACTCAATTTTAATATCAGACCAGTACTAGTTTCTGGTCTCCTTCACATTTCTTTTTTTTTTTTTTTTTTTGTGAAGGGAAGACGTATCTCTCTGACTTTATAATGCATGCAGTACATACAAACAACCCACAACATCCTTGCATTCCGTGCAGTTTTTGCATTTGATTAACTCTGCGTCTGTGAATGCAGGTCATGAGCTGAGGTCCGCCTTTCACTTAGAGGTCACCCACACTCAAAGCAGCCATCCTCATCCCTGGCCTTGCATCCGTTGTCAGGATGACCTCCAAGGTCAGGCAGGCCAGGAAGCAGATGGGCAGGGGTCTGAGATATCGTCCCACTCTGCGGTCAGCTGTGATTGGCCGTGTTCCTGTGTGGCTGCTCGTTGACAGAGTGTGTTATCAGTGCTGAGTGTAAGAGGCCTGCTGTGTGGCTTTGGCTGTGCCGGGGCCCAACAGGAGCAGCTGGGCCACTGCACAGGGTTCCCATTATACATGTGGGGTCCTGGCATCGCGGCTCCTACACACTGCTGTGCCGGGGGTGCAGCACCAACTGCCACTTACTGTACAATCAACTGTGTGGAAGGACACTGCGAAGGAGAAGATCGGGGGTGGATGGGTGGTACTTCCTGCCAAGAATCCTGAAAGACAACCATTAAAGGGCATCATCTTGATACTGTACTGTGAAAACGAATTGTGCCGTGCCAATGAATGGACCGCGTTTCCAGCACAACAGATCCTGTGCTTGTTTACCACATAGAGAATATTGCTCTCAAAATTTCTCTTTTCCTTTTTCGGCATTTGCTTTTTTGGTGTGTGATTTGAAGATGACTGTAATGACTGTGATTCCAAGGCCTTTTTTTAAATAGACCGCATCTCTTTATTGTCCCTGTTACACAACAGCCCAATTTACAAAGCCCAGGCCCAGCTGCACCATCGTTTCTTCCATAGGAGACGAGACTGATTACAGTTGTTGCCTCCTACTCCTCCTCTCTGCACTCTGCGGGCTCATTTTGATGAGTGGCCTGTCCTCCCTTCGCCTTCCCCCTGGTGGGGTGATTAGCGCTCAGATGTGGACAGTGTGGATATGGCGTTAAATCTGAGCTAATCACCTCTGTCCCTCTCTTCTGTTCTCGGCACCTCCGCTCAATATAATAACCTCAACCCTCCTGCCAGGAGTGATATGAGGATCCGGTTTATCTGCGCGTACTTGTAGGATAATCTCATTAGAAGGCCACTGAGTGCAGGGAGTCCGTGGAGCAGGAGTCCTTCACACCACCTAATCTCAAGTGCAACTCGGCGGAGATCGTCCGTGGTTGACGCAACAGTAATGTCATTTCGTTCTTGTCAGTCATGGCATTACTTGACGCAGGTGTTGTGTCACTGTCACGGTTGGTTGTGACAGCTGTGACAGTGATGGCTGGCCCTCTGCACATCCTCAGACTGTTGGAAGTCAGGAACACATTCACTCCTGGAATTCATAAGGCGAACTGGAAATAATCTCATACTTTTTACTATACATAGAAATACAAACATTTTGACTATTTTGCAAAAATTATTTAGGACAAAAAACTTAAGCACGGTATATCCATGTTGTTAAAAAAAAAAAGGGATACAGCCAGGCAGTCATTATCTTTAAGTAAATTAGAAGGCAAAGTGAAGGCAATAGCAATAAACAATAATTTGACACAAAATATTAATTTTGGAAAGATTTTATTAAAACTCTTTCAGCATTGTAAAAAATGTCAGAGGCTGATGGAATTTGTCAACATGCGGGGCTTAAAAGAGGTTAAATAGCCTGATGCTTTATGACTCTAAAAATGAAGTGTAAAAAAGCCATCGCTGTTTCATACATCAGCGGACTAATTTGCCTAATCTGCTCAGGTCTTTGGAGGAGGGACAAGATCAAAGCCATCATGGAAAACCGCTCTCACCCAAAGCAATAACAGCTATGTACTTTATATAGACACTGTGTCCCCACACGCCTGGAGGAGTTCTTCTGGTTTTCCTTTTCTTTTCAGGCAGTAGTTTAACCTTTAACCATAAATCAACATGAATTCATGTTCCCCAAATCAATTAAAGTAATATCCATGTTGCGATGACTTTTTGGCTCCAGGAAGTGTCAGTTTGATAAATAGTAGAAAATGGACTGGACTTTCTGCACAGAGTGATTTATCAAACCTGCTTGAAGTGAGCATGAATAGCAATGGTCAGTTATTCATAACAGCGGTCATTATTCAGAAATATCAGACCACAGAATGTCACAACTGACCAATCAGAACTGAGTATTCCACAGATCTGTGTTTAACAACTGATGTACATTATTTAGTACTTCTAGTGAATCTAGGCAGTGTAAGTGATACCATTTTGCCATCTAAGGATTTAAGTTACCTTCTTTCCTTAAAGGCTTTTATTTTTTTGCTAGTCACTGCTATGCCTTTTTCAAACGGGGCATGCCTCATTTTGGAATGAACCTCTTCAGCTGCTTATTATGAGTCACGCCATAAAACCAGGCTAATGTAATATTGTCCTGAGACTGAGGGGTCATAATAAAAAACAGCTGTGTATGTGTTAATTGTGCCCCAGTGTATAGAGAGCTGCAGCGGCCTCTGGTTCACACTACACATCAGCTGGTTGTACTGTACAACGGTGTTTTCCAAAGACTGAATGGAGAATGAAAGGTTTGTGTCGAGAGGATGAACGAGAATGTAGCTGTTATTATTGAGAAATTGGTATTGCTAGTTGACCTTCCCAAAGTGTTTCCATGCCTTCCAGTGCATGCTGGGATAGATTCCAGCCCCCCTTGACTCTGATTAGGAATAAGCGGGTATAGAAAATGAATGAATGGAGGAATGGTATCGTCAGTAATCACTGTGGCTAGCCTTTATTAATGTGGAAGCCTTCAGTCACTGTTGAGGGTAGCTTGATTAAAGCTGGATATTTGCCTAATATTGGACATTCCTGCCACTGAGGCCATTTGGTCTGTATTCATGTTTCAAACTGAGAGAAAAAATGTGACGACTGTGTGATGCATCAAATGTATTGAATCTGCACTGCAAAAAATCTTAAGTTTTCAGTCATTTTCAGTCTCAAAATCTTGTTTTTCTTCAAACAAGGTAAAAAAAAATCTGCCAGCGGGATGAGATAATCCCACTTGTTTCCAATGCCAATCAACTTGTTTCCAGAATTTTCTTGAATCAAATGTCATTTTCTTGATCCTAGTCAGCTGAAACTGCACTGGAAATAAAGGGGATTATCTCATCTCACTGGCAGATTTTTTTTCACCTTTTAAAAGAAAAAACAGATTTTAAGACTGAATATAAGAATAAATGACTCGTCATAATGGAGATTTCTTGCAGCGTGGTCATTTAAACGTCAGTCCACACTGGAATGTATTATATGTGACCTTGATGGAGGAATTTCACATCCAACAGATGTGTGTGGATTTTCCATTTGGATGAGGGGAATGAATGGAAAAATGTGTCCCATCTCTGAGGAATTATACAGTGGTATAATTTGTCCAAGTCTGTCAGATTTTCAGTGTGACTGGGCTGAACTCATCATCAGAGGGCCGAAGCTGTGAGGAGGGGGGGGGGCTTTGAACTCCCACAAACTGGGAGCTGGGTATCAAGAGGCAGGACGACCCACAGCAGCAGGTTTAAGGGAACTGGCCTCTTTTCAAAACACACTTAATTGAATAATGGTTCCATAAAACGACATTTGTGGGTATTCTGTAGTAACGTCAACACTTCAGTGACCGTACTTTATGGCATGCCTCCCCTGGAGCTCAGCCTTTGGGGGCAAAACAAACTTTCTTACTGGCACAAAGATATATACTATGAAGGTGAATGTAAATCAACCATTAATCCATTAGAGTTACTTCCTGTGTGCTTTAACAACCATAATATATGTATGTATTCTTCCCAGATATGCTTTTTCCTATACCCGCAAGAATTTGAAGTCATTTGGGAAATCCAAAAAAAGTAGACAAATATTTTTGCTGCATCAAGTTGTACATTTCAATTACTCCATGACGGCATCGCTGCAATTCCTCGCTAATTGCTCTCCTGTGATGTCTCTGTATTATGTGTGATTTTTAAGTGGAAGAGCGCTCTCCCTCCTCTGGGCGCTGAAGCGAGCCGTCTCACATCCAGCAGCAGGATTCCCGTGACTGAAGAACGGACGCTGAAATACATCCCGCCAAAACAGGAGCTCGGCACACGCACAAGGCTCCTCTGGTGGCGGATTACGGGTTTGTTGACATGTAGATGGCACGTGTGGCGCGGTAGCACTGTGACAAACACTCCGTCAGAAGCGGCATCGTGTTTTCCGAACACGCAGGAATTAAGCTGTACGTGCTTCCCGCCATAACGAGAGCTGGCAGTTACAATGTCATGAATGCACTCTGGCAGGGAAGGCGAAGCTGTCAGAGTCGAAGGCACGCCGCGGCCCCCGTGTGCAAAACGAAGCCTTTTTTACACACACACACACCAAAAAAACAAGCTTCACAAATAGAATAACCTGGAAATGTTCCAGCCAAAGGTTCAAACCAAAACACAGAGCGAGGCTCGGCGCTGGGCAAATAAACCTGCTTATTTGAGGAGCTTTGATTGACGTTATTGCTGTGAGCATTGAGGCTAACGCAGCGCTGCCCTCGCAATTATTATAGCAAATAACTGTCGAGTCTGGCAGCAGATGCCGGCCGCCCGTGCTCTCTCCTCTCGTCTCCTCTCCTCTCTCTCCTGCCCTCTGCGTGACCCAGGAGCGACTTCTGATCCCGGCAGCTCAGTGTTTACATGCTTTTGTGTGTCCGTTTGTCGCAATCTGTGCACTGCAAAATAAATAAATAAACCTCCGTATCAACAAGTCACTAATTGTCACTGTTAAAATCTTGTTTCTCTTGCAACAAGTGAAAAAAAAAAGTGCCGGAAGGATGAGATAATCACAGTTGTTTCCAGCGCTAATCAACTTGTTTTCATGAATCAAGTGTCATTTTGTTGATTCTAGTGGGCTGATCTGCCCTTTTCTGCCTTGTTTCAACATATTTATACTTGTTTCCAGGAAAAAACGTGAAACAAGAATCGGAAATAAGTGAGGCAATCTGATTTTTTTCACTTGCTCTAAGCAAAACAAGATTTTTAAGACTAGATATGAAATTAAATGACTTTTTATAAAGATGTTTTGCAGTGTGAAGGCAGTGTTAAGTTTTTACAGGTTGGAAAATGGGAGTGGGATAA
>OMKZ01031164.1:20131-32116 GCA_900302535.1 Neoniphon sammara
TCCTTTCCTCTGCTGCCTCTTTACCATTTGTTTTTTCTCCCCATCATTTGTATTCAAGTTTCATGCGTGAGTGTGAATGCCCTGCAGTCTGTCTATCTTCCAGGTATAACGCCCCCACCATCATTACCCATCTTCTCCCCCTCCTTGACTTGGTCTAATTGGTTAATTTAAATTTGATCATTTGCCCACTAAGTCGGTACCTGTTGTGCTCCTGGTCTGGCCAAGAAGTGCCCCCCTCTCTCTATGCTCCTTCCCAAGATTTGTTCCCTTTTTCCCCTTTTACCTTTGGGTTTTCTTGCCGGCTTTGAGGGTTAAGTCAGGGGGTGTTGCCCTGTTTTGTTTCTTGTAAACGTGTGGGCCTGTAAAGCCCGTTGAGACTGAACAATGATTATGGACTGTAAATGAACTTATTGAACTGCACAAAATACATTAACACTTCAAAACTGTAGCAACAAGACATTATTCGGCTCTTCCACTTCTTCTATTATCTGATGAATAATTTGCTGGTTCAGAACTGATAACCCTAAAATAAAGTTCATTTGGGTCTAAATATAGGATAAATACCTGATTAAGCTTGCTAAATGAAACCATTCATGCTCCCCAGAGAATGAACCCCATCAGTTTTGGTGACCCACATGAGATAACACTAAATCCAGGAATCTGGTGTAAACACAGACATGATGACTTCAAGTTTTACCCAGTGTGGCTAAACCTCCACCTGCACTCAATTTCTTATCCCCACTCCTGTGAAACACACATTTTTGAGACTGCAAACTCTGGCTCTGCAACATAAAAAAGGTTTGTTAACTCACATGGAGGCAGTTCAGCAATTTTGGGAACCAGAAATTTGTCTCTCAAATGTCGCAGTTCGTCATTCTGGTCGAGATATGCAGCGACTTCGCTGGACGTCACGCTGCAGTCCAACGTGGTCGCAACACACTCAAAAATTTCCCTTGGAGGCGAGTCGACGAATGTGTCCATTAGTGCATCAGACTGGGGCGCCCTCTGCCTGGGGAGAGGATAAATTCATGACCAAATTTACTTAAAGCATAAATTACAATATTCTTTTGTGCTTCAAAACATTAGTTGCAGTGCTCCCCTTACCACAAAAAATACATTTCACGCATACTTAGGAATATGTTTTATCAAATCTACAAAAATTGGGTAGAAAATGTGTACGTGTAAATGACTTTTAATTGATACTTGAGTAGTGAAAGTGCTTTTAGGACATTGTCACTGACCAGTGAAAACACTGATTACTCCAAAACATCAACTTTTCAGGAACAGAACATCAGCCTTGTTTTATCCTTTATGTTAAAGTTTGATTATAATTGTCTACTTTTACATTTGAACATTTTTTCTACTCTAAATACCTTTTTTTTTATTATTTTGCTTTAAGCATTAATAAGTCTGTTTTTACAATTGAAATAGTTTTCTTTAACTTCACACATCAATTTCAAACTCAACTTTAACTTTAAATATCAATTACAATGGTTTCCTTTTACCCTGAAGCATCTATTACTGTGGTTTGTTTTTATTCAAACACCAAACACAGTGCCTTTCCATTGCTTTAAATATCATGTAATGGTGTCGTTTTACTTCTACTTGACACATTATTTACAATACTTTTACCTTTAAGCATGTGTTACTTTGATCTATTTTCATGTAAACACCAGTGACAATGATCTTTTACTTTAATGGGACACATTAGGTTTACTTTCACTTTAAGCTTCAGTGATGCCCTTCTTTTACATTGAGCATGATGCATTATGCTAATTTCAATCGTCAATTTTAATGTTAACATCAAATATTTCACCTTTACACTGTGTTTTTACTCTAACAGCAATTTCATTACTCTTTTTTTCTTTAAACATCAATTCATATGGCCTGTTCTTACCTTTAAGTCATTAGATCTATTGAAATGTATCCAAATAATCAATAGGACTAAACTGAAAGGATTGAAAGCTTGTTAACTCACCGCGGATCAGGTGATTTCCAGATGAGCTTCCCCTCTGTATGTATACACTCAGATTGAGTGAATCCTCTGCGGTGAAATGCTCTTTACCCTCGCTGTGCGTAACGTGTGCTGTCTGAGGTTAATCATTGTTAATCATCGTTTGAATGTCCAGAGCTCAAACCCGAGATAACTCCCACCGAAATCTCTGTACGTTTCCTATAACTTCGCTTCTTGCATCACAGTTTATTTCCTGTGTGCAACCAGAATTAGTTCCCCTTCTTTTGTGATTTATGTTTCACTTTCTGATTTTCTGTAATGTCCGTTGGCGGTGGGGATTATAGCAGGGAGGCGTGTCGTGGCCCAACAGACGCTCCGCATTGTAAGGCAATAGTAATGATATATGATCTATATCTGTTTTCCACAGTCTTCAGTGCTGTGTTATTTGGCAGAGATTTCTTGCGTTCATTTTGGACGCCAGCTGGTTTTACCTTCCACAAAGTGACAGAAATCCCGCTGAGCCGGTTTTATTTGCCCGGTGTTTTTCCCCAAGATTCTCGCATTGTTTTACGTTGTTTTGCGCTGTTGGGACTCCTGATGACAAATGTAAACGAGTTCCACAGGCTGACGAGACAAACTGGGGGCGGCTGAGGCTGTCATAGCAAATAACCAGCCATGCGTTAGGTCTAGGTAACGGTATTAACAAGCTCTCTCTCTCTCTCTCTCTCTCTCTCTCTCTCTCTCTCTCTCTCTCACACACACACACACACACACACACACACACACACACACACACACACACACACCCATCCTCTGGCTTCTCTTACATTTCCTCTGGGTGGCGGCAAAGTCTCGCAAATCGGCAGGGAAGCCTCTCTTAATATGAATATAGGGATTATTGTGTCTGTTGTCATTTATGAGTTTTTCGAAGCTGCACTGTAGACTTATAGGCTATTGGCATTTCATCTCCTGTAGTATCACTTTAATAAACCTATAATATTACTGCAAGGATTATTATTGTGTCTGTTGTTCTCTATAGTGAGTTTAGAAGCTTTAAGTGATGTAAGACATGTTATCGTCTAAATTATCATTTTTAAAATTATCATTTTAAAATAATATTACTATAGAGACCTGGAGTATGCCTTCTGTAAGTTGATGAATAGGATAATTACATTTCTATAATATACTAGGAACTTAGAGCGTGTCTATAGTGAGTTTACAGCAACCTTATTGTGTTTTATAGTATTTTGTTCAACTCCTATGATATCACTATAATTTTCAAATATGTCTTGTAAGTTTATGATACAAATGGTCTTATAGCCACGAAATTTATCATCGGATTACTGTTTTTAGCAATGAGGAGCAAACGCAGCTACACATATCTAGTAAACTATTGGTATGTTCCCATGTTGCTCTTTCTATTATCATACACTGTACAAATAATTAGCATCATAATTACCAGTGGATACCAAACATATAATGAATGCATAAACTGTGGCATAATGCTAAATTAAATTGTTAGATGTCATTCTTGATTCATTAATAAACACTTATTCACTTTTCAGCATATTAATCAGTGACTGGTAGTGAGCAGCTAATTAGTGTCTAATCATTGACTAATTAATTAAATATTAAGTAGTGAGCCTTGATGAAAGATGTTTCCCCATCATTAAACATCCTTGATCACAGACACAAACAAATAGTCAAAATCAGAGTTCCTGTAAAACAGCCTATTCAAAGTTGTCTGGTTTATAGTTGGAAAGTTCAGTTATAATAGCATGCAATGTTTTACATGCTCCACCCATTTCGTCACAGCCACTATACCTACAAAGGTCTCTCAAAAATAAGACCTATAATATATAAGTATAAAATCATAATAAAAGTACAAAATAAGTGAAATAAATAACCATAAAAGTAAAGTATCACCTTTATTTTAGAATTACAGTAGTTTGACAGATGAAATACAAGGGGGAGGGCAGTTGTCCATTGATTTGAATAGACAGTATTGGAGTAAAACAGTGCTACACTGCAAACCAACACTGAATCAGTGACACCTCACTATCTGCAACATGTCTACTAATCTATGTGCACACAAACCTGGAGCTTTAAAGGTTACACTGTATTCTGTGAATCTAGTTTATTTATTTATTTATTTTTTCTGAGTAATGAAATCAAATCAAATGAGGCTGGTGATTATAAAGACCAGACACCTTGTGCCTGAAGCATTTCTCTCTGGGAAAACCTCCAGCATCCATCCCATGAATGCATAAAATATGTGGAATGATATACACACTCTAAAAAAAAAAAGCGAAATATTTTCACTAAACTTTGAGGAGTTCTTCAGAATGCAAACATAAGGGAACCCAGGAACATTCCTTGAGGAACTCCTTCATGAAGGATTCACACACTCTGAGACAGTGCAGGGACTTAATGGTCACTTTGAATCTTAGAAAAACATGATTAATTTGGGAGGGTATCGTCTTTGACCTTTCCCGTGTGTTGCACTGTCCATTTATGCATCAGTGTGAACTTTGAAACTATAAGTTGCTGATATTTTCCTAAAACTTTAGCATGTAGCAATTTATTTTATTTTTAATTTTTTTCATTATTATTATTTTTTTTAGATTCCCTACATTTCAGGTTAATTGAACCTTAACTGCCTCCACTCGAAGCTGCCGTTTGTAGTTTGAGATGCTGAACGATAAATTTCAGGTCATTTCACAAAACAGATGTGGAATTTCAGAAATGAACCCTTCATTTGTATTTTCCATAGGAGCTGGGAGTAATAATTGTTAATTAGCTTGTAACTTCCTTCCCTAAAAAAAGCTGACATAAACTCAGCAGCCAGTAAATATGTTTTTCCTCCCTTTCACTCTTAAAAACAAAGTGTCATTTCCAACCCATCTGGACAGCACACATTGCAGTAGTACTCCAATGCAACATAACTCCAGTGAAACATATCTATGCTGCATGTGCTGTTAATAACATGTCATGTTGGGAAGTAATGTAAATCCGTGCCGTCCGGCCCTCAGCACGCAGACGTGCTTAAAGTGACTCACTGTTTTTAAGAGTGCAGAAACAATATGGTCGCAAGATGTTTGGGGGCATTGTTGCCACGGATATGCCTCTTGTATGTTCCCCCTTGTTTTTCTCACAGTAAAAGAGGATGTGTGACATCTGGAAGCGCTCAGGACTCAAACTCCCCCCTTGTCGTCTCTCAGGCTTGGACATCAAAGCCGGCCACAGATAATGTTTTCTCTCCCGTAAAGCCGCTTTAACTAGCAGCCACTGCCACAGCAAGTCTGAAATCAGAGAGTTTTTCAAAAGCTCTAATTGTGATGATACAGCACTTCTAAACACATAGGATGGGTCTGCAAAATTTGAGTGCTACGGGACAAATTGAGGCTTTACTGGAAGTCACTTAGGAGCAATGTTTGGGAAGCTACTTTAAAAGAATAGCTTTGTGAGCTGCCAATTACCTCACACTGGAAGGAGTTGAGCTACAGGACAGATACCCTCAGGAAATACAGTTTGGTTCATTGAAGCTACTGTCCAAAGTACTTGGTAAGAAAATGATCAAATCCAAAATGAGATACAAAATTACAGCAAAATATCATACAAAATTAAGTCACATGTCACTCAAAATGCTGCTTTTTTGAGTTTATTGCAAAAAGTGCCTACCTCCTCAATTCAGACATCTTGCCTGCAGGTCACACATTAAAAATATCCTAGTACTTATGGGAAGGGGAAAGGAATGGCACAGGTCAGGGTCACTCAGGTAGCCAGACAAGTTCATGCTCATGGTACTTTCTTGCCCTGAAAGCTGCCTATAAAGGAGCACTTCCTAACCTTCACTCTAACCATAACCACAGCCTGGGAGGCAGCGCTGCCTTACAGTCGACAGAAGGGGCAAAAAACACAGAAAGCTCAATTTCACAAACAGCATGCAACAGCTTATCTAAATATTTCTTAAGATAGATCAATTATCATCACTTATGACTAACTGACATCTCATAAATTCAGGTTCAGTTTTAGATTCAAAACATTAAAAACTGAAACTAAAGCAAAATATTTTTCATTTAAACCCAGCTTCCTGGAAAACCCCTGAGACCTAAACCTGTCCTGAACCAAACCTCAAACAATCCCACCTGCGTTCTTCACCCGATCCCTTTACAGCCCAAAACGGTTGGTAATTTCAGGAGTTAACTACACCAAAAATGGCAAAAACTTAGTTTAACCACTGAACTCATTATATGAATATGAAATTAGCTGAATCACCAGCAAACTACTGCAAAATGCAGTAGTTTGCTGTAGCAAATAGTTTAATTACATGTAGTAAAACACAGCTTAGGAGCGATTTGGGCGGTGGGGGGAGGGGGGACTAGATAAAAAGGAAAGGGTTTTTCTGACATTTTGGTTTGTATTTAGTTTAGGGTCTTTTGATTTATAATCCTCCCTCAAGATGGGAACTTAACACCATAAAGATAAATAAATCTAAATTCTGGCTGTTAGCTGCATCATCCAACCATCATCCATCATCATTTTATGTTCTGAAGTAAAATCCCTGCAACAGTTGAAAGTAACCTTGATGAGGTCCTTGATGTTTTTAATCATCATTTTCTGGGAAAAATGTTGAGAATATGCTCTTTTTTTCAGTCCTGCCATTTATTCCTTTACATTCATAATATATTCTATTGCTGACTATGGAGCGTTTTGGACTTAAATGACTTGCCCAGAGGCACGTTGGCAGTATTCACATCTCCCAGCTGGACTTTCCCAGCCAGTCTGTGGATTGGAACCAGTCACAGTCCTGCATGTTGTGTCTCAAGTTTAGTTGTGAGGTTTATCTCTGACAGCACCCGATGTTTCACATCTACACACTTCAGCTTCATGCCAGCAATCAAGTAAGGTTTGTGACCCAAAGGTTGCTGGTTCTAATCCCCAGACTGTCTGGGAGAATCTTGGTGGAATAAGTCAGTGAATAACCCCTGTCTCCCTTCCCTTAATTATCACTCTGCAAAGCTTTTTACCTCCAACTGCTGGGGTTGATTTGTTCACCTCCCCCAACAAGATCCTTCCAGCCAGTTGGGTCACGGCCCTCATTGACTGGATTACTTGGTGAAGTGGAGTTGAACCTCTGGCTGCAGCTCTGACCAAATGAGTTTGAAGTTGGTTTGACTCTCTACAAACATCTGTGAAAGTCTAACTGGGAAAAGTCAAGGAGTAACACCTCCCTGGACCATTGAAGTACCATTGCGCATCGCATTTAATTCAAATTTCTCTGCTCACTGGCCAACAGTGGAAGACTGTCTTTTTAACGAAGAAGCCCTCAGGTGTGAACGTGTGAATTCAAGGCAGAAGGTTCCTCAAAAAACCTTCAGCTCTCCTCGTACTTGCATTGAAATTAAATAAAGGGATTAACTTTGTCCTGTAATAAGGAATCGATGCGGAGCGTTTACATGATGCTTTGATGTAAATTTCCATAAGAATACAGTGTCTGAGGTTTAGGACAAAACATGAAAACCAAAGGTCCATGACTGTCTTACATCAACCCCAGAGGTGAAGCCTGGATGAAAAGGCAAGCGCGCTGAACACCTGGGGTTCGTCTTAGACCTTTTATTTAGTGGAAAGGTATGTCTTTCTGTCTCCAGAGCCTCCAGCACCTGATATTTACTCTTCACTCCAGAGGCCGACCTTCTCTGTTTCAGCTTCGTGAGCTCTCAATTCCCCCTGCGGCGAAATTATTTCAATCACAAATTGTTTAAAGTCACATGAGGTGCTAACGAACTGAATGACTAACTGACTTTTAGCTGAGCAATTTAGATACTTTGTGGACTGGGGTCAATGCATTTTAGAGATATTTATAAAACAAATTTATGGCAATGTGTGTTTTTTTTAATTCACCTCAAAATGTGTAACATTATGCAATAAAACGTTTCAGAGGTACAGCATGTTCTCCAAAGCTGATAATTAATTCCATGTGCATCATTTTATTCAGTTTGACTTCCTCATGCTACACTGGATCATTGCATTAGTCGACACTGACTGCACTTCCCTCTGCAGCTGCAGACACACCGACTCAACATATACATCTGCAGAACAGTGAGTGTATATACAGGGCAGTGACATGTATAGTCTGCTGCTGATGTCTTGTACTGGCACTTCACTGCAAAAAAAATTCTCCATGTTAACAAGTCACTCTCATGCTGAGCATTCAAATCTTCCAACAAGGTAAAAAATCTGCCAGTGGGATGAGATAATCCCACTTGTTTCCAATGCTAATCAACTTGTTTCCAGAATTTTCTTGAATCAAGTGTCATTTTCTTGATCCTAGTGGGCTGATCTGCCTTATTCTGCCTTGTTTCAACAGATTTATACTTGTTCCCAGAAAAAGTCCTGAAAAGCTGCATTGGAAACAAGTGGGATTATCTCATCCCACTGGCGGATTTTTTTCACCTTGTTTGAACCAAAACAAGATTTAACTGATTTGTCCCTGCAGCACAATGTTAGGTCTACTGTCAAACTGTAAAATTGTCAGTATTTTTCTGCACCATGACAAAGTCCTAAACATTTCCTCTGATTGAAATAATTATACTTCTGTTCATATTTGTGCAATAAAACGCATAAGATATTATGGGAAACGGTCAGTAATTTGCCCTTAGATGATGAGGAGTTAATTCTCAAGAATTTGGAAACCTGATCCTCTGCAGGGCTAATTAGCTGATGGTATGTGTATGGGAGAAAAACAGCAACACATGTTCACTGAAGCTGCCGTGCATCGGGATGAATTATAATGTCAGATATTAGCTCCCATATTTCAGCATGGAGGTTTGCAGCAGCGAGTCTCTTTCCTGCCCCACACTGAAATTTATGAAGACCACACAGCAGAATCCGGAGAAACAAGAGCGGTGGAAGTGTTTATAATCTAATAAACCGAGCCGAAGCCTCGGGATCAAACCATCCATCATGTTGGCTGAGGGAGAATTTAAACTTTGATTACGAGTGACGTGCGGTTTCAAAGGACAATAAACCCGGCTAATTTATTGATTTGCATCCCAGTGATGTTCAAGGAGAGAAGTTTGGTTTGCTTACTGACAGACTCACAGAAGGCCCACCTACAGGGAGAGCTGCACTAGGGGGGTTGTTTCCCCCCCTCTGTAATCTGCGCTCTGTACTGGAAAGCTGCTCTCCAACGAGCGGAGCGCAAATTTAAGCCCCTTTTCTCTAATTACCGGGCGAAGCAATACACAGTTTGCGCCACTTTCGCGCTGTTTTCTCCAGACTTTCAATGGGACCCGACGACTGAGGCCGGCTTCGTTGCATCTTTCTTCTTTCCCCGGAGCCAGACTTGAAAGCAGCGCAGCGCCATGGACTGTTGCGCGTTTGATGTGGTGCGCCTGTTGTTCCCTGGATATTTACGCATCGCATTGCTGTGCATCGTGCAGTTTGGAGCTTTCACCCAACATGGTAAAAAAATTTGTTAAAGATGTTTAATTGTCATATTATGGTTTATTTTTTACGCCGCTGGCTATCCAAAGTCCTGTTTTATCTGCGTTTTTTTTGTTGCTAATATTATTCCCAAATGGCATTCCAGATATCTATAAGTTGAGATCACAGCTGAGTGGTTAAACATAATCATTTAAAATTGAAAACAGAAGCCCAGTGCAACCCGGACCCTCTCCAAGCGCGTTTCTAATCCTTATTTCTGATTGTGAAAACCAGAAAGCAGCGCCAGTTGGAAACCTGCCACTTGAGTCTGCAGAGCTGAGAGGCTCCGCGGCTGCATTCCCATCACTCAGCAGCTCCAGAGATTAGATGGAGCCTCAGAGATTAAAGAAAAATGACAGAGTCAAGGGCAATGTTAGTGCACAGAGGAGGAGAGGCAACTGATGTCATAACTCCAGGAAAAGTGCAGATTTCAGATACAGTTTACTCAGACCGGTTTGTTTGTGAGGGGATTTATCAGGAGAAATGGTTGTTTGCTCCAAAGTATCGATGTTTTTTTCCGGTTCTTTCTTCTTTTATATTGGACAAAAGGCATCAAGATTTTGTACTTTTTCTTAGATCATTCCCTGTTCTCACTTGTTTATCAGTGTAAGTTTGAGGTAGTCTGCTAATTAATTAGTTATCAACAGATGCATTATGGGAGCAACAATTCTGGATAATTGGTGTTTCTGAGGTCAACAATTAAATTCAAGAAGAGAAAATGCTTTAAAAATCACCTGAGAGAAGTGAAAGTAGAGAGACTCACAAAGCAGCTTTCCTCTGTACTGTAATGGTAATTGAAACATTACAGAGTTCATTTGTATGGAGTCACTTGCCAGACTGATATTGCGCAACTTATTGCTCAACATGTTGCAGTGTGATGCATCAAACAGCTGTGAAGGGTTTTCTCTCCTCCTCCCTGTGTTGTTCAGTCAGTCAGTGGTTTGACTTCGTCTCCCATCATGCTCCTTTCTCTCTGCCCCGGCTGCCACAGCATTATGTTGTCACAAATATAAACGCAAAAGATTATTAAACCAGAATGTGCACAAAGTTATGATTTTTGTCACTAAATACTTATGTTGTTCTTCAGTGAGCTACTCCTCCTTCAATATGGCTCTGCTCACACTGCAGATGAGAGCGTCCCAGTTCTGATTTTTTTTCTCTCGTGATGCAGATTGAGAAAACTTTATTGATCCCCGCAGCGAAATTGTTTAGATCTGATGTTTTATAAAAGCTGCATGGTGTCACATTTTTTCATGGATATGTGCTATAAAAATCAGATTCCAGAGAACGTTGCAACCTACATGCAACATGTTCATAAAGATTCAAATCAGAGTTTGTCAGCGTTGCCATGACAAAAACTAAGGCTTGCATCATCAACCTGAGCCAGTTGTGCCACAGCAGCTTGGCTGAAAAGTGAGCAGCGTTAACTAACAAGAAGGACAATGAGACACAACTAAAAGAAAGACAAATGAGTAGAAGAAGAGGAAGAATACATTTATTTTATGTAGCACATTTCTAAATACTCAGATGCTTCACATACAGTAATTAGATCAAATACAGACAGAGAGGAGAGGAAAAATAAAGTACTGTGCTCCCACACGTCTTAATCACTGTCAGTCCATATCAGATTTGGGTTACATGCTAAAATAGATAAAAAAAAAAAAAATGAGCAGAAATCCAGAATTGAGCATGAAGTCCTGCAGTGTGAACGGAGCCTCATTTTCTGGACCAGCTCTCTGACCCGAGTCAGATTGAACCAAGATCGCAGCACCTCTCCTTTATAAAACAGCGCTGTGGTTTCTCCAGCTTCAGCTCTGACATCTGACTGACGCCGCGTGTCTGCCATCGCGCTCTCAGCACATCAAAGCCTGGAGTCGTAAACTTAAATGCAGGTCGTCGTAAAAGGAGATTCCCTGGGTGGACGACACAAATCGCTATCTCTGCACTAAAATACCAAACATTTCTCTGCCGACACCTTTAATGGACTCAAAGGTGACAACAGCAACACAAAAGTCTGTCAAAACCTTTAGAGGTCAAATCACTAATGTAAAGATTTCAAGTGCAAGGATTTGATTCCACTCAAATTAGCAAAAAATTTTGATTTTCTGAAATGAAGCTTTTTAGGAAACATGTCTTGTGATGTGTTTGATTACCTTTAATTCATTCTGAATTTCTAAACTAGACCTGGTTTTCATATATGGGTTTCCCAAAACATAGGGTGAAGGGTTCAAAATTGGATCTCAGCCAGTGCCATCCAACTCCAATCAACAATAATTCTTCTTCTTCTTCTTCGTCTTCGTCTTCGTCTCCTTCTCTAGAGAGTGGGTAGTTTTTGTGTCCCATGATAGTCTAATTGTATTTCAGAGGCTTCTCAAACCTGATAAGAAAAACTGAACATTTTAATGTTTTAGGCATTAAAATAAAGATACTGTGTATTGGCACCAAATATCAGCTATTGGCAGGTACAATCCACAAAAAATTCTCTTGGAATGGGCCCGTATTTGTCAAACCTGACTCTAAAATATAGACGATCTACTATATTC
>OMKZ01031165.1:0-27495 GCA_900302535.1 Neoniphon sammara
AGGTGAGAGTACTTTCTTTTTTAGACTGGATTGTTTTCAAGATCCTTCCTGACTTGTCTGATGGGTTTGTAAGGTGTGACCAACAGACACAATGTGGGTTTTGAATTTGGAAAACACAGATGATCTCAAGAGGTGTGTTGAGCCAGCCCACTTAGACATTTTTGGCCACTTCCTCATTCCTCCAGCAGCCATAATGTCTGCTTGTGCACTTACCTCTCAGCCGGTGAGCATGATTTATACTAGGCAGCCTTAGTGACGTGTAATCCTGGAGTGGTCATGGCCTGATACAGCCTCTGATGCAACACTGAGGCAAAGAGGGTTAGTGGGTTCTTATTTTGCTGTGCCAGTGGTGTGGTCAGACAGACTCTGTGTCAACAATGCCTTTAAAAATGTTAAAGTTTGTTGTTTGCTATAATTATTATTAGTTTGTTATGATCTGACACACGGCCTGTTTCTTTGATGTTGGAATCATAAGAAGATAAAAAACACATTGTATCTTTTTCTAGACGTGGAACATTCCATTGTGGTATTTTTTTAATCATAATGTTAATGGCGTACTGCGTGTCTCTTCAATTTCACATCCTCCTCGTCGTGTTTTGTTCTGCTTTGTGCTTTATTTTGCTTTGGTTCCTTCTCTACTTCCTCTCTGTTTTCTCTGTTTAAGCCATGTGACCTGGCCAGAACAGAGCTTTAACCAGCCAAGCTTATAGGTTGCATTTCCACCCAAATCTGAGTAACAAACAGTCACATGCTCAAAGGTTTTCTTGTGACCTAATATCGTGGGTTTATGCAATCTCCCAGGGCCTTGTGAAAGGTTTCCTTCTGTAAATAGGTTCTGTGTAATTGATGGTGGGAGGCCAAAGGGAGAAAGTCACACAGTTTATTCTCTAGACATTCTTGGTTAAAAAGGCAACTAACAACATTCATCTAGTTGAGGGGATCTACGGGAAACAGCATTAAAATATCATCACAGTCGTTACATACTGGATACACTTTATCTACCATATGCAATCATCAGGACTCGTTGCTTTTACATGTGCCAGTCTCACTAACAAGTCCACTTTCTGTGGAAATATTAGGGGTGAGTTTAAACTATTGGAGTGCAATATTTTGTTGTATGATTCTTCCAATAATTGAAGCAATATATTAAAGCCAGTTTTCAATATTCTTATTTACTTTGAAGACTCTAAATGAAAGATATTCTCTTTAATGATCTTGAAAATGAAAAAGGGAAGAAAGGTCTGGAATTTCAGCTCACAATAGTTTTACAGCTCTCTATTCCTAATTTTAATTAACTTAACATTTTATCGCCCTCAGGGGTATTATTTTTTTATTGTTATAGGAAAGAGAAATTGAATAATAAATGTCCTGATGTTGTTATATCAAATCAGAAGGTTGCTGTCAGTTCTCACACCTAGAAAATATGCTGTAGAAATTTTTTTTTTACAAGACTGTATAATTTCTGTAAATATGAATGAGCAGGATTTGATCTGTCAGAGAATTGAACATTTTTAGCTTTAAATGTCGCAAATTACAAGTCACAAATCGCATCATGTGTAGTAACTTATTAAATTGTCTCTATTTGTGAGTTTAAGTGTGATAAATTTACTTATAAGTCAGTGTCACACATATCCGCATAATCATTGATGGAGAATGATCGATTCCCTTGGACAGTGTTGTGAGGATACGTGTCTTCTGCTGGTGTGTGGTGGTAACAGAAAACAGAGAAGTACATGTATTATTCACTCTGCTTCTTCCCCTTGACATTAATGCCAGTGTTGTCATCAGTGAACAGATACTAAGGGACGGGATGTGGCAGGTGCAGTGGCTACATTTCACAGCAGGAACACTCCTCCTTGTTCCAGGCTTGACCACATTGTCACTGCAGGACAGCATGGCTACGGCTTGCAGCTCTCTAACCGACAGAATCTGCGGGTGTCTTTTCAGGACATGGAGCTGATCGACATACTGTGGAGGCAGGACATTGACCTCGGTGCCAGGCGTGAGGTGTTTGACTACAGCCACCGTCAGAAAGAGCACGAGCTGCAGAGGCAGCGCGAGCTGCAGGAGGAGAAGAAGCTGCAGCAGCTCAGGGAGCAGGAGAAGGCCCTGCTGGCACAGCTACAGCTGGACGAGGAGACGGGCGAGTACATACCCCGCCCCCCACCGAGCGCCCCGCTGCAGTCAGCTGCCACACCTCTAGAGGTTACACAGGTACCTGAGTTTGGGCATCATTAGTCATGTCAGGGGCGGGCCACTTCCCCCTCACTCGATTGGCTGCAGCTGTGTAGCTAGGTAACCACCTCATTCTGTGTAATTAGGGAAACACAGGTGGGTTTGTAGTTTTGCATTGGTGCATTGGCTCTTTAGAAACTACTCTGTAAAGACCTATACCTAAGCTCTACACATACAAAATGATATACTATTTATACGAGATTGTGTGCCACAGAGGATGCTATAAATAACATTTTGATTTGAATACATTTGAACAAATGTATCTGAACCTTTCTTGCAGAATGTCAACTTTACAGAAGAGGATGGTGATGCCATGTCATTTGATGAATGTTTGCAGCTGCTGGCAGAGACATTTCCCCTGGTAGAGGCAACCGAGGTAAGAACTTGGACTAAATTAACACTGTACACATGACATTATGTCCTTAACGTGATTTTAGGTCAATGCAAACTGTTTACATTTGTCTTCTGTGTTGTAGAACACCCCTGTTGGTGTGGACACAACCATTCCGGCCCCCAACAGCAATCACATCATGATGTCCCCTGAGCAGCCAGCTTTGCCTCAGACCCCCCTTTCCCCAGGTCCAGTAGTACCCCAGAGGACCTCCCTAGATTTGGAGCAGGCCTGGATGGAGCTTTTGTCCCTCCCTGAGCTGCAGGTATAATACATGGATTCTACCGCCTCAATAGCATGATGGTTTGCGTGGTGGAACAAACACCCAAAGAATGCATCAACGGCAGGAGCCAGGCATTAGAGGACAAACACACTTTTGTTTGCCCTGTGTGAATGGGGTCTCATATATGCAGAGACAGGTGCACCAGGCTCATTCCACTGTGATTAGGTTTCAATGTTGAGACTTCTCAGAGCAGCAGGAGGTGCTTTCAAGGTGTTATGCAGTATATATCATCGGTAGCTTCTAGCCTTGTCTGGCTAAACATGAAAACTAATTGTTCACAGTGGTTACTGACACTTTTACTCTCTGGCAAGAGATTTAGATTTGTGTTTGATTGTTGTAGAGCCTTAGTTTTATTTTAAGGTAGCTGATGGAGGAAATTACAACCCTCTCTGTTTCCATTAGCTCTTGGTTGGAACAATGTGCCATTCCTTGTCTCAACCCACCTACTTTACAAAGCACACAGCTCTCCCAGCATTTCTCAGTGCAGTCAGTAGGGCCAGCTGTATGGCCGAATGCCCCAGCCTTCCTCACTGACAACTGTTAGCTGCAGGAAAGACCTTTCACTTTGAATTCTTGTCTTTTTTTTGTACCTGGTCATACTCTGAGTTCATGAGAATTACTGCTTCACATAGGATATTTTCAGTTTTGCGTAATTGTTTTTATTATTTAATAAATGCCCACACATGGCTGGCAAGTAATATTACATGTACATGAACCACAGACAACCTGATGGCAAAATTTTAACCCCAGCCTTAGGATTAAGCTTCTGATGTTTAAATGTCCCAAATAAAATGACTTCTTTGTTTTAAAATTATATTTTTATCCTTTTTGTTTTACATAGGCTGGTGTCAGTATTGTACTAGCTATGTCGATTATATTTACCTTAATGATTCCAACTGTTTTTTATCTTCTCCCTTAGCAGTGCCTGAACATGCAAATGGAGGACACTCTGGAGACGACTACATATCCTCTTACAAACAGCCCTGAAGTGCAGGATCCAAGCTATAGTTTTTATCCATTGCCTAATCTTACAGATGTGGGGCCAAACAATGTAGATGTCTGCCCCCCTGAATTGCTTCATGCATTCGACACCTTTCCCAACGTGGCTCCACCAGAGAGCCTCAGTCAGATGACAGCAAAGGTCCCTCACTTAAATACTAACTTTAGTGCAGAAGGTTTCTGTGACATATTTTACCCCAACCCCATTCTCAACACAAAAAAGAGCGATGATGATCAACATGGCTTGGAGGGGAATGGAAGCAGCACCTTGTCTGAAATGCCAAACAAGCCCCCCTTCAAACCAATGGACCTTCACAGCCTTTCACCTGGAGATACATTTGAAAGATGCACACAAGAAGTGATGGCAGAAATGCCAGACTCAGATTCAGGAATCTCTTCTAACACAAGTCCAAATGCTAGTTCACCTGAGAAATCTGTATATGGTGACGGGTCCTTTTGTTTTAGTGATTCAGACATGGAGGAGGCAGACCTCAACCCTGGCAGTGCAGAATCTGACTACTCAGAAATGTTCTGCTTGAATTTCCAACCTGATGATCTCCAACCAACAGCTTCCCTCTTGGCAAAAACAGGTCAGTCAGAACAGCAGCAGGAAAAGAAACCTAAACAACACAGGACGGAGCCAGTAGAGGAGACTGGCCACAACAACGCTCCCTTCACTAAAGACAAGCAGAAGAAATCCTCAGCGGTGCGTCTCTCCAGAGACGAGCAGAGGGCAAAGGCCCTCCAAATCCCTTTCACTGTGGACATGATTATCAACCTGCCTGTGGATGATTTCAACGAGATGATGTCAAAGCACCAACTCAACGAGGCCCAGCTGGCCCTGGTCCGAGACATCAGACGCCGCGGGAAGAACAAGGTAGCCGCCCAGAACTGCCGTAAACGCAAGATGGAAAACATAGTGGGGCTGGAGTATGACCTGGACTCACTGAAGGAGCAGAAGGAGCGCCTGCTGAGAGAAAAGAGCCAAAATGACAACAACCTGAGGGAGATGAAGAAGCAGCTCAACAGCCTGTACCTGGAGGTGTTCAGCATGCTGAGAGACGAGGAGGGGAACCACTACTCCCCTTCTGACTACTCCCTCCAGCAGACAACTGATGGCAGCATCTTCCTTGTTCCTCGCATTAAAAAGACACTTGTGAAGAGCAAAAACAAGCACTTATCTTCTTTGTAATATGGTACTGCATTATCATCATAGTAATAATACTATGCAATAACTTTGTAGTTGCTCAGCTTTAAGCCTAAGTAGATCAGCAGAACTATTATATAGTTTTTGCGTACTCCTCTTGAATGTTGTAATATTTTTGATATTTTACTTCTTTTGTACTGCTTTCTAATACCCTCAGATTCTTTTACCAATATTGTTTGTAAATATAAACATTATTTGCTATTGAGATTGAGAAAATGTATTTTACTGTATATATCTATACATCATGTTTCAGTATGCTAATGACTTTGTTTCGATCATGTTACTTTTATGTCTGTTTTATAACTACCTTTTGATTTGCTGCCCAGTTTCTTTTTTAAAATCCTGACTTCTGTGCTTTTCAATAAACTATTCGTATAGCCATTTTGGTCTCCTGTTTTCTGGAAACAGAGCAGTGTGTGGTATACTGCAGGTACAGCCACAGCTTGGAGTAGATCGATGCCAGATGGACATATAGTCTAGGAATGATTACATAACTTACCATGTGCTCATTTCTGCAGGCTTTGCCATGAGGCTTGTTAAGTAGGAGAGCCCTACAGTGAATGGCATCTTGTGCAGAAAATAAGTAGCAGTGTTAAACACTTAAGCCCATTTCACAATCACTTTGCCTTTATCAGGTTAACAGTCATTCATACAGTAAACTAAATCTTGTCAATGGCCCAAATTTCCTAATACTGTAAACCTCCAGTATACCCTCCTACACACCCAAAAAGAAAAAAAGAAATTACACCCACTGCATTCATTATGTTACACAACAGCGAGCACAATTGTTCGGCTACAGTACTGTACACTTCATGTGAACCATGCATGACAACTTCACAATGGTCCACCAGGCAACACGTTCAAAGGCAAAGCCCTGCACAATCAGTATTTGCTCTTCATGCACTTTCACACACAAACACTACCTTTGATCACCAAGCCCATTTTCTACTCTCAGACCAAACTTCAGAAGCTGTATAGCAAACAAAACCGGTGAGCAGGTTAACAAATTTTATAAGGAGTTCTGTAAGCACTCAGTAAATCAAACAATGAAACTTTATGAGATCTTTTGACATTGTCAACAGTTGAAGTGTGCATTACATGGGGCTGTGAGACAAACATTTCACTGCTCGGTTACATCTGGGTGCAATTTAAAAACACTTTGCAGTTCCTTTTCAGAAATAAATCACTCATTTTATGGAAGATATTTTTATTTTAGAAACACAAGTCACATTCATGCTAGCATTGCATTCTTTAAAGCAAATGTAGTTCATCCAGACTGAGGTGCCTTTGCCAAGCCCTGGTTTGTGGAATGAAGCTGGTCAAACACTTTCCTGCTAGAAATACTATCCTTGAGTTGATTGAGAAACACTTGAATTAACATGTTGGCAGGCACGTTGCCTTTTGAGTTTGATACTGGGTGGAGACTTGACCTGAGACGAATTTTAAAGTGCTTACTCGCCTATTGACTCTCATGGAGTAAAATGCATTTAACAGTCATTAAATATGCAGAAGGTGACCTTGTGGGTTACTTTTTAATTATAGCCCTGATAAGAATGACGTATTGAGCACTTAATAGCATTGTCCCTTTTGTTTACTGGCCTTACTACCGAGGCTAAATTTATTTTGGTATGCATAAAACTTGAAGGAAAAAATTATCTAAAGTTTAAATAAATGTTAAAAAAATGGGTAAGCAACTTAAATGACTATATCCTAAAAATAAATAGCAATAGCTCAGGGTTCCCATTCTTAAGACTATCTCAGTAATTCTTTAGTCAAATCAACTAAGCCTACCTAGTGGATTAATTCTTTAACTTGCTCCTAGAGGTTAGAGAAAAGGAACATCTCTGACCATCTACATATACAATTTCATGTTTTACATTCCATAACTTAAATGTAGCCTTGAAATTCATGTCTGTGTATACACTGGTTTTTCCAGGAAGTATGGGAACCCTGTGGTAGTTTCCTCAATCCTGTTTTACTGGTGAAAAAAACCTGTCAGAGGTAATCCACTTACACCAACTGTAATAAAACAAGAAAATGCTGCACACTTTGCCTTAAAGGTATACCAAGCAGTGATATATTGTAAGTTGATTGTTGTTAAAGTGGAGCAATACAGTCCTGCTCAGTCTACCTTCAAGGCCTGTTGCACCTCTCAACATCACTTCGAGTGTAAGGTTAGGTTACACTATGAGCAGCCTTGGATAATATTTTGAAAAACAAGTCTTACCCATCCAGAACTTTCCTTGTTATCAGGCCTTTACAGATTTTCATCAAGAAGAGAAGTAATGCTTCTTTCCAAATCTGCAAATCAAGCAAAGTGGTTACTCTTACCTGCTCCATCTTCTCAAGTAAGCTTTTGTGAAATACTCACTCCCTTTTCCTGTTACGTCTGAAATCTAGTCTTTGCGGGTAAACTGCAGTATCTCTGACTCAACAGGATCTCCAATGTGTCCAGGAACTAGTCTTTCTTCGCTAGCACCAGCTGCTGGAAGGTTTAGCTAGCCTTGAAAAAGAGATGCTCACTACCAGGAACGACACTGCAAGCTTTCCTCCATGGGCGTTGTGCTTGATGCTGCCTTCTCTTTTCTCTCTCAACATGCTGACTGGTCCACTGTGCTGGGGCTGAAGACGTCCTGTCTGACAGTCATCTGCAATCTTCCACACTAGCGACGCTGAGGGCCCAACTGCAGGAGCTTGTGGCTGTTATAATCCTACTTGCTCAACACTGGCATAGGTGGGGTATGGGCCCTTGCCCTAGGTCTACCCAAACTCTCATGTCATTGAGCCAGGTTTAAAAAAAAAAAAAAAAAAAAAATAGACAATGTCTTTAAAAAATACTTCCAAAAAAGGAAAAATGTTCTGGAGAGGCTGATTTGCTATACTTCATGGTTCCAACAAGCAGGCAACATACAGATTAATAACTCTTTTAATCTTTTTTCTGAACCAATGACGCACTGAACCTCATGGCACTTTACTACACAATTTTTATTCGATCGTTTTTCTACTACTCAAAATATTTGAACAATCTAGAAGTCTGTTTGCTGTGAACAAGTAGAGTGAAGCATTCCCTTAATTCTAATCCAGACTGCTTAAAATTGTTGACACTAGTACTATGAAGGAATTACATACTGTGCTTCAAATACAAAATCAAAATACACTTGACACTTGAAATTGAGCAATCATAATACTTGAAAGAAAAATGGTTAACTCTAGCTCATCTGAGGGCCTGACACATCTATGCCATTAGACAAAAGCAAGTAAAAAGACATAAGATGAAATGACTAGCAGAAATCTAAACCACAGAGAAAAAGAAAAAGAAAAACAAAAATTTAAGATTATACTAAGAACTGACTTCAGGTAAAAAATTCACTTTACCCCTGATACCACAGGCACAATACACACACTTCAGATGCACAAAAGGAAAAATTGCTTAGTAGGGAAACATCAATCACAAGTAACGAAGGGCATCATCTGCACTCATGTCTTGTGTGTACAGTCCTTTTTTCCATAAACATCTCCGATTTAGCTGCAGTAATATCTCTGACTTCTGTGTTCCTCTAATGCTTTCAGATGACTGCCTCAAAGTAACCTGCAGCTTTCCTGACAACTCCTTTGCTCACCTCCTCGCCTCTCCTGCTAAGAACTGAAGCCTGTTGAATGGATACAGGATAGAACAAATAGTTATTCTACACTTTTATGTGCTCTGTACTGTGCCACTGGTGTGTTGTGAAACTGAATGTAACTTACCAACACATTAAATAATTAATATCGTCGTGAGCCATAGCCACCTCCACCACCGCCAGAGCCATAGCCGCCTGCAACCAACAATGATTCACCACCAGAAGTTAACATTATTCTTCAAAAGAAATAGTTTTTGATATAGTTTTTAAGTCTCATCATGACATACAGGATTGGGAGACAAAACTCACCACCATAGGGTCCACCTGAGTTTCTGCCACCAAAGTTGTTTCCCTTCATGGGACCATAATTGGACTGCTGTCCGCCATAGTTTCCGAAGTCGTTGTAATTTCCACCTCCTCCTCCACCTCCAAAGTTTCCTGAAATGACACGTGTCTATTTCAAGGATGTGTTTCAGTGCAGTTTCAAATTCTGCACTTTGGCTTTGTGCTTAATTTAACATTTAATCTTAAATATAAATGATGAACATACAGTCATCATGAAATAAACAGTTGGGAAACAATAAAAACAGTACCTCCATCGTAGTTGTCATATCCACCACCACCACCACCAAATCCACCACCCTGGTTGCCATATGGACCACTTGGACCGCCACCACCTCCATAACCCCCTCGGCCTCCTCCATAACCAGGACCGCCACCATAATTTCCACCTGGAGAGACAAAGACACATAGGCAGCTCTTAGGCTGTGATAACACAAATATACAAATGAATCTCATTTATTACAGTGAAATTAATAGTAAATGAATGGCACTCTAACCATAGCACTGTTGTAATGCATATTCCAGTGATGCATGACTGTAATGGTCCTTGTTATGCTAAAGTAATGTGATATGTTCAGGTTTCACAAACTAATAAACCCATCACAATTCTTCAAATTATGCCAAAGTTTTGGAACGTCTTACCATCTCCACCAAAACCATCATAGCCATCCCCACCATAACCACCTCGTCCTCCACCGTAGCCACCTGAAAGACAACGGGGTAAAGAACATTATGCATTAAAATTGCGACATGTCTGCTAAATCTTGTGACTCTGTCCCAGCTGAGACAATTTCCCCCATGTGTGAATGCTACTCACCTCGGCCAAAGTTACCACCACCATAGTTACCACCTCGGCCCATAAAGTTTCCAGACCCTCCTCCTCTATCTGAAGTAAGAACACTATTTTAGTAGGGGTTATTCCAACACAGCACTGTGCTACTTTGAATAAAAACCAGCTAAGTTCTTAATAATAAATCAACCACAGTATAACCGTAACTCTAGTTTGATGATGCTTACTTCTCTGATTGGACACAGCCATCATTTCCTGTTTTGAGAGCGCCTTCCTGACCTCACAATTGTGGGAGTTGATTGTGTGGTATTTCTGGGCTGTAAAGTAAACAAGGAAAAAAACACTTAGCTTTCATAATATTTCCTAAAGTTTAGTACAACCCATTCTAACTCTACACAACCACATACCAACAATTTTATCGACAGTGTCATGGTCATCAAAGGTGACAAAGCAGAACCCCCTCTTTTTCCCAGTCGAACGCTCCTCCATGATGTCAATGCATTCAATCCTTCCATATGACTCAAAATACTCCCGAATGTGGTACTCCTCTGTGTCCTCCTTAATACCGCCAACAAAGATCTTTTTCACTGTCAGATGTGCACCTGGTCTAGAGGAGTCCTGAAACAAACAGTAACCATAAGCACATAGTAAACAAAGTCATTCACTTGCTAGCCTAATCACTTGTGCCTACTTATTTGGGTTTGTTTACCTCTCTAGACACAGCTCTTTTAGGTTCGACAACTCTGCCATCCACCTTATGAGGCCTTGCACTCATGGCATCATCCACCTCCCTTACATTGGAGTATGTTACAAACCCAAACCCTCTTGATCGCTTGTTGTTTGGGTCCCTCATCACCTAAAACACACCAAAATGTTTAACAGTGGTGGTGGAAATAGGTTAGCTGCAGTTATTTTAGGTTTCTTGCCTACACTTTGCCATAGGTTACACAAAAATACATACCACACAGTCCGTGAGTGTCCCCCATTGTTCAAAATGGGCCCTTAGGCTCTCTTCAGTTGTTTCAAAACTCAGACCCCCAATAAACAGCTTTCTGAGCTGCTCAGGTTCTTTAGTTTCACGGCCCTGTAGACATGAAACAAGATAAGGGATTGAAACATTTATTTCAGGGAGCAAGCCAGGCCTAGAATGTGTTACAGTAGCACTATGTGCTGCTTAATTTGAATAGGGCCTACATCTTTGTCCTATAGCAGTGTATAATTGTGTTCATGTACAGCAGCAGGTTGAGACAACACTAGCCACAGATCACATTGATTATAGAATGACAAGTGAAACCAGGGCACTGCTAAAGTATTACATATTTCATGCTGCTGGTCGATTATGGCATGATAAGCCAATGCCAGGATGAGGCCCGCCACTGGCTAGCGGTGGCTAGGTCTGACATTAGCTAGCTACCGTCAGGACGTCAAACTTAACAGCGTGCAATTAATTAAGAGCCATAAGGTGAAGCATCTGCTATCAAGACTTATATGGACGAATTCATGCCAGCGTCAATGTTGGTTCAAGCAGCAGCCAAACATGAACACAGCTGAAGCTATCCGGTGTTAGCTCACAGTGACGACTGAATTAGCGTTAGCTTAGCTACGACGTTAGCCCAGTGATCAGCGCTCAAGCGTGAGCTCCATTTCCTGCAAATGTTAATGCTACGTAAAAGCAGTAAATTACAGTACGATGACTGTTACATGCACATTTGCGTTTTCGTCTGCACTGTTACTAAACATAAGCGTATGCTTTGTCGTGCTTATAGATATTTTTCATTTGCAATATTTGAGAGTACATCACCTCCATTTCGCAGATGTCTACAGGCGCAGACCGGAGCTGGTCACGTGACTAGGAAACGCTTGTTCTGTTTATGAGGCTGTCTGTGGGTAATGGATTATGTCGTCAAAACTAAAACTACAGTAAAACATGGTTACAAAGATTTGAAAATGTTTTTAAAAAAAAACAAAAACAAAAAAAAAACCTACATCACTGTTCAGAATGTAAAGTTATATCGGTCTACTTCGCCCATCTTTGCTGTCATCCTGCTTTGGACTATAAAAAATATATATTTATATAATTCGCGCCATCTACTGGTAAAAGGGGAATGATGCTATTACGTTCTCATGTCCATAGCCGGGGCAGTCGAAATATTAAAAAAAAAAATAGCAGGACAAAAAATATTCAGCCAGACAACGGTTGAGCAGATGACAGTCCTCTATTTTGACTTTTGAGGAGCAATGAACTTAAAAAAAAAAGAAAGAAAAAAAGAAGAAGTTGTATTCTATTCAACACATATAATACAGACCCTATCTACTGGGCATAGCATCATTTTACATATTCGACCAGTCAGCTTTCTTTTCTTTCTAATTCAGTCTACTCTGGTACATTGGTCTGACATGACAAATCACTGGTCAAGGTTTTTATTGTTTAATTTCAGCATGCCAAAGTGTTGGAGAACATGGATAAAGATAACACAAGGCTGATATTCAGTGGTTTTAAAAATCTGGCCACCTAACATACCTATGTGTTTCTGTTCAAGTTAGACCTCTGTTTCTAGGTTAGCCTACTTGAATGAGAAAGTATGATCTATGTGCCAGACACTATTGGACCTTGTTGAAGCTGACCAGCATCACCAGATTTATGACTGTTTTATGATTTAGACAATGTCTGTCATTAACTTTATTGTAGTGTGTGAGAAAAATACAGCCCCAATAAAAAGGGTAATGTTTTCCTGACACCATTAATGATGAGTATTTATTATCAATCCATAGTTCAAATTCAAGGGACAGTCTGTAACTCTGTTGTGTTCGTTTTAGTCTGCGGCAGTTACTGTATTTGCTTTCGAGAGATGAATAAATGTGTGTGCTTGCAACACGGACAAATATAATCGGTGAGTAAATATCGTTCTTTTCATCTTTTTTTTTACAATGTTGAATGAATGAAAAATCTACCAATAAGTGAATCGCAGTAAAATCAGGTTTATTAGACAATCAATTCAATGAAATGAGCAATTACATTTGCATTTGTTGCAGCACATTTATTCCTAAATTAAACTATTAATGAGAGTGGGGACCTGGTAACATTATTTCTGCTTCAGAGCATGCTCTTAATCAGGGAACACTATAGCATGCAGTAACATCAAGATCCAAATGTCTTGTTTTTAGAGAAGTTTGATTATCCTGCAACATGTGAGCATGCATTACATTTTTTTTCTTTATATAGATACTCTAAGAGATAATATGATCATCACACTTTTCTTTTTAGCACTTTAGTTGTAGACATGTTATTGAATTGACAAAAAGCTCAGTTTCCATGCTATTATTTGAGGCTGGAATTGGCATTGTCTACATTTGTTCTGTACATTTGCATCCCTGTTTAGCACTGAAAAGAGCAACGTTACATTTAGCCTTTTTTAATCTCAGCTGAAGCCTGCGTGAAGCACTGTTGTTTGAGCAGAGCAGATGGTAGGGACCTTGTCCAAATGTCATGCTCACTTAAACTGTTCTGTGTTGGAACAAACAAGCGAAAGAACCAAACAAGCAATGGGATACATTATGCGGCCATGTAATAATAACTCAGCATACCAGAATCTCTTTCATTTGAGCACTTGCATGCTTCTTAGCTTGATGCCTCTGCGATTCCCAGGATACCCTGGCATGGATATTGAAATTACCTCTGGTCTTCTTCTTTTTTTTTGTATGCATTTTGCAGCCAGTAGTTGTATATTTATTGTATTATGACCTTGCTGTAAATTAGCTTTAACTTTAATCAGCCGACTAATGTTGCTTCCTATGCTATCATGATGTTGCTCATATCAGTTGTAAACTATTGCCTGCTATTGCCCTTGAATGGAAATTAAGACATTGCTTCTACACTGACCACATAAGTTTTCTGTTATGAGAAATATGGCTACAGTTCTAAAGCAGAATGCAAAAAAGTCTGTCAGTTTTTACGGTATAACAGTATTTTTTAACCTATAGGACAGGAGCTAAATTTGGTCAGTAAAGGTGTGTTTTTGATGAATCTCATGTTATCATATGTTAGAGGTGAAAGTTCAGTATATTGGCCTGCTCCCAAGATTTGAAATTTGTGTCTAAATTTGTGTCTTGGACTGGATATGTTTAAGAGCCACTGCGCTTGAACATTTGAAGAACTGCACCTAAAATTTGTCATCCATGTGGAACTTTAGCGTCTGCATTATTTTGTGTCACATTGAGGTCATGAATAACCTCAGCCAAAATACATCTGTGACTACAATAAACTGATGGCCAGCAGTAACAACTGTGGGACTGATAAATAATCTCATAACTGGGAGCCAGCATTTGAGATTTGTGGGGAGGAGCTGAGCTGAGTGTGGAGGTGTGTGTGCACGCTACAGTATCAGTCTCCTGCAGATGCAGTTTGATTGATGCTCTGTGTACATCTCCTTGCCCCAACCTCTGGACAACATGTTTGTTTGGTTGTTGATCACACCCCTTAGTCTTTGAACGTAACTGCCCCCTGACACCACGATATATCACAAGTACCACATTGCCACCTGCTTGGAACATTTCTTTCTCTGTGTGCTTGGCGGACGCTACTTTATCCTGTTATATAGCATTTTGGGAAATGAGCATTTGATTAAAAATTTGTTTTCATTTCACAGGCAAGTCTCAGCTTCTTTTCATCACATCAGTGTATAAGATATTTGTCTCAAAGTTATGCCGGTACAGACCTATAACTTGCTCCAGTGTTAGAGCACTGAAATTTAAATGCAATTAGCAATTAATTTACATCAAATGTAATAAAAAATGAAAACTTGAATAAAATTAATATTTAATGACACTCATAAAAAAGTCTTGGTTTTCTCTGATTTACCATACAACTATGCAATCTTGGTCATGATTATAATTTTAGCTGTGACAAATGAATGATGTAACCATTCCCTGAAATAGAGGGGGATGACATCCTTGTATGGTCTAAAAGGCAGCACTTAGGACTATGATTAAATAATTAATATAAGTTTTATACCCATTTTAAACCTCCAAATTATGGTTTGCCATATATCTGGGAGTGAGCTGCTGAAGAGCACCCTGTCAGCAAAAATTTCATGTACAGTAAATCTTTGTGAGGGAGGAGCCAGTAGCTGCAAATCATCTCTGAGGTGAGGGAAGGCATACATATAACCTCTCCCACCTTCATTCTTTTTAGGTGATACTTGACAAGAATGCACTGCTGAAAACTGAAAATGCACTGTGCTTGAAAATGCAAAAAATCAGATCTTTTTAGCACATGGGTGATTTTAATTTATAGATGATTGCTTCAGCATGGGAGCACTGATGGTCTGTTTTCATTACTGAGGTGAATTTAAGAGCGACTGATGGAACAGTAGGTGGCACCATATAATAGCCCTCTGAACAATGTGCCGGTGTCAGAGATCATGCCTGAAACAACACAGTTCTCTGCTGGACCTTTTGAATTTGTCCATTGTGCAGACAATGCAATGGAGTGACAATTTAATCCAACTTGATTGCCATATAATGATGGCAGTTTCCTTGGAGCAATGGACCCAAAGGTGCCTCAACGTATGGAGTCTGCACAAAGCAAATGATGATTATTTTAAGCATGTAACTTACATCAAGAATTTTAACTTCTTACATGATGACTATACATGCACTAGCACCATAACCTTCCTTTGTAAACAAAATGTAGTATTCATACACAATGACAAAGACCATATTTGGCCGACAGAGTCTAATATGTTTTTTCAGTCTCCTCTAGATGGCAGTATTGTCCATGAAAAGCTGGGCCTTTTTTTTCAAATACATATCACCTTGTAAATGTCAAACAATTTTCCTAGATGCTAAATTATTATTTTTCCCTTGTGTCACACATTCGGTTATTTCATGAGCTGCAATCATCTAAAACCCATAATTATATTTGTGTCTATTTGTTTCTATAATTAATGTATTTCAGAATATTTTTTTTTCTTTATTGTTGGTCCTCTGGCTATTGATTATCAAAAGCACTTTATTTAGGAGCCTGGCAAAATGAATGAATTGTTAAAGGGGTTAAGGGGTTTGTAATATTACTGTTTGATAGATGTTGCATAACCTATAATAAGAATCAAGTGCAAGAGATAGTCTATAGTCTGTACTGCATCTGGTTTCATTGTTTACTCTTTTGTTAGCACATTTTGATGAACTTGATGTTCCTCACAAACCCTCACACCCACTGCCTGTGGTGCAGAGAGTGTAAAGGTTGACCTTGTCCTGAGAAAACGTAGACTTGGCTCCATGACTCCATGAGGGAAGCCTGCCTGTCATAACCTGGGCTGGGCAGACGGACGTACGCAAGTGGAAACTCTGAGGAAATGGAGATTCAGAGCTGGGAAACCAGGGAGTCAATTTAGTCACTGTCTACCACCTTTTCGCATGCGAGTACAAAGCCAATCTCACACATCAGTGTTGACCAGAATCTCTCTCAGAGGAATTTAGGGAAAGAACAATTCCTAGCATCTGTTTCCTGCTCACTTGCATGGAGGAAACTGGGTGTAAATCACACCAAATATAAATAGAATCAGCATTCAATTTACAGGAGCTAAAGTTGGTTACTGTGGCCTTGCATTTTTGGTTTCTTTCTCTCTCTCTCCCTCTTTCCATCTCTCTCTCTCTTTCTCTCTCTCTCTCTCTCTCTCTCTCTCTCTCTCTCTCCCTCTCTCTGTTGCTGAAGTTATTTGTGCATGTGTGTGTGTGTGTGTGTGTGTGTGTGTGTGTGTGTGCACGCGCGCATGTGAGGCAAGGCCATTTCACAACATACCATTAGAAGATTTTAGATTATAGTTGTTTGGTTCTGCATATAACAAAAACAAATTCTAAGAGGTAATTAAAATCAGTCTCAAAACTATGATGTATTGGTTGTAACAGAAAACAAAACCTGAAAAAGAAAAAACAATTTCTGAGCACGGTTACTCAACAGACCAATGCTGCACTAATTGTCACATTACTGATATTAGGAAATTTGTATGCATAAATATGTTTTCTGAGTAAATAATTTATTAACCTTGCAATGAAAAGTGCTGAAAACTCAAATCACCAAACACTCTTGTTTTATGAGAGTCCTAAACATTGCATTGTGGCATTTCCTCTAAGGCTAAACACCAAGAAGATGGACTCATGTTAATAATTCTGTTGTAGATTTATTTCACATTCTTCTGTCACTGTTATCTATCACTGAGATGATCTCTTTTTGTCTCACGATGGCACTTTTTTCTGTTTATATAAATTAGCAATAAAATACCTTGTTCCGCAGGCATGTTTGTTGCCTTTGTCCTCCATAATTCAAAATTATGTGTTTTGTTTGGATATGCACCCAAAACAGATTTAGTAACAGAGTTCTCATGAGCCTGTGAATATGGAATCAATGCACCTGTTTTGATTTTTAATATCGACTGATCCTTTTAGGCTGATACATGATGGTCATCACACTGTGTATTGATACTGTCAGACAGGCTGTGGCAAAGCCTTTTTAATGAGCCACAGGTCAGGCTTGGGCTCTGAGTATTTTTCTCGCTCTCCTAAATATGGACAGATAATGGCAGGCTTCCTCTACATGCTCTCTGGGAGCAATAAGGTGCTTTAGGTTGTTTGTTTCAGTTTGTCAGAGACAAATACAATTTTCACAAGGAGCAATGCATCTGAATTTTTCAAGGCATTTGTGTGAAGGGAAGAAGAAAGTAGATAGGAAAAATATATGTATAAAACTCGGCGTAACAGTGTCACACTTTTCTCTTTGTGAAAGCAGTGACCGTGACCTTTTCTTCTTGCTTCTAGTGAAAAATAGAAGGAGGAGGGGTGATTACACTAGGAAACAGTCCAATGCATCAGCCTATTGATGTCCAGAGAAGAGAACCAGATAGTGCAGTGTAATAAAAACCCTTATTTACAGCTCCTCAGCGGAGAGCAACAGAGGAGTGCTGTGTTTCCCTCTGGCACTAATTGACTGCCTGCAGCAGGAGAAACATAGACTCTCATCCCTTGCTGGCGCACTGCTCTCAGATGTAATAATAACCACCATGCTTTCTCTCAATGTACTTCCAAAGTCATCCTGCTCTACAGCTATCGTAAAAGAGTGTTCATTTTGAAAACCCAGGGACTGTGTAATAAAATGAGGATCTGGTGTGCTGTGGCGCTCTGTACATGTGCCATATATTTATATGGTGTGAGCCTATGGTGATCTAGGTAGCGCTGAGGCAGTTGTGTGCGGTCCATTCAGTGCGTTTCCCTTCTTCCTGGGCGAGAAACACAGGAGGGGGCAGGTGTGGGAGGCAAGGGAAAACCATCTCTCCCTCCCCTAATTTTTGTATACAGGCAACAAACGACCACAAAAGTGCTGCTTTCACAGTTTTCTGTGGCCCGACGTTGAGCTCCCGGCAGAACTAGACAAAGGAATGGTGGGATGATGAAGTCCCGAGCAGTGCAGGGCAGGTGTTTCCTCTGTCTCTTGGGAGCTGGGGACTACACCTGCCCACTACTAACCCACTGTGATGGATCGATGAAGCAGTAACTGACTCAGCACTTCAACAGCTCTACCTGGGATTAGAGCACAGAGGACCTGATTGAAACACACTGTCATCCCACAAACAATAACACACATCCATCTTGGAGGGCTGGTTCTTCTCCCCTCCCCTGTGCTTTACTATCGCCGAGAATGATTGCACTGTTGATGATGAGAGGAGCAATCTATTGGATGAGAGACAACAGCCAAATTTCAGCAGACATGATGTCTAATGGCACCACTTGGATACAGTAAACACTATCTGCATCACTCTGAAGCAGCTGAATAATGACCTTCGCACCTGGTGGTCCAATATTGGTTTACACACAGGCATGCATGCGCGCATACACACACACACAAAACCCATGTGCACACACATACCCACATCATTATACACACACACACACACACACACCATACACACACATACATACACTTAAGTAGTCAGATAAACACATTTCTCTAATATTTTGAATGAGGCGATTCTCCATTTAGAGAGGAATAACCGTAAGGCCTGTTTGGTCCCAGGAGTTGATGACTGATGTAGTTTAATAGCCAATCCTGGCACGGGTCATTTTGTAAGCCGACCCAGGCAAATCCTCAATGGTCTTTTGTCCAGTTAGAGAAATGATGACTATCAATGTATTTCAATACATTTGCACACTTTATAGATTCTCATTTTCATCTTGCCATGCCCACTGTAAGCATTTCTTGAACAAAAATTCTCATCAACGGTTATGAGTGGAAATATAATGTTCTGTGTATTTCAGTATACCACTAAGAGCGTCTAATATGAAATAATCCACAATTACTGCATATTAGCTACTCACAATTTTCAAATTAATGATTTTGAAAGGTAACTGGCTCACTTGAGGAATTAAACACTCACAAATATTCCTTTGGAGAATATTCTCAGTAAAAATGATACATCAATATTCACTTTAAGGCCATAAACCTGCAAGACAATAAGGAAAATGATTAGAAATAATTTTATCTAAGGAATGAACTTGACATCCACGCAAATCTAATTTCAGGTTGTTGTTTTTTTCATTCCATTTATTAATTGCTAATTCTGGATTTATGATAGTGTAATTCATTCATATTTCATTCTTATGACCTAATTTTCTTTGCATGTTTTATGCAATCTGTGATTCGTGTTGTGGTATGTGGATGCTAGGGCTGAAGAGGTGTGCCTGAGATTCAGAAAAATAAAAAGGATGCAATGCTTAGAGACAACTTAGGAGGGAGCCTTAAGCATGAGGTTGAAGCTTCTCTGAAAGCCCCTTTACCATGAGCCACTTCCTCTGTCCCTATGCAAACATTATCAGAACAAAAACCCTATAAAGGTGTAGAGAGCTAAGAAGTGTACTCAAAAATGGAAATGTTATGCATAGTGGTGGGATGTTACTGAAAAAACACAACATGAATTCAAGCTCTCTGCATTGTAATTGTTGATTTGGAAAGTGACAGAAGCTCTTCTGCTGCCATAGGTGATAGCCTCTCTCATCAGTATCTTAATTTAATTTTTGTAACACTAAATCATCTTTTAAGAGAACAATTCAACCCTATTCAAGTAATATTCCCCTGCAGTGAAGCAACAGAAGGATATAGTTTAATAGCAAAGGAGAGTAGTTTAATAAAACAGTTCTTTCAGAGGTGAACTACAAAGCAAATATTTAAAAAGTGAATGGATGCCGTTTCATCTGGCGGTGCCGTCAGAATATCTGGCTGCACTTTGCTGTAGCCGGCAGTGTTTCCTTATCTTGTCCTGTTCTGCTTATCTGGCCTGTGTACAGAGTTGGGTCTGTAATGAGCATCGCGCCTACACCTCACCCCATGTGGATGGACCGGCCGCTGTCCCACACGTCCGTCCACACATAAAGTGGGTGGCGGGTTCGGTGTGTGTGTGTGTGGGGTGGGGGTGTAATGCTCCATGTGCCACTCGCACACTCAAAACACTTGTGTAACTCCGTCCACATGTGCCTGTACGGCGGGTGGCTTGGCCAGACGCGGGACCCTGGTCTAGGTGGCAATGACAGATTTAGAGGATGTTGTGGACAGAGCGGGACAGAGGCTGGCCTATGGAGGATATGTGTGACATGTAACATGCAGTGGTGGCGTGGAGTGATGACATCCTCTGTTTAATGAGCAGAGTTAAAACTGCCCATGTAACAGCGAACTGCCTGCCACAGAGAGCTGTAAATCTGCCTGCTATCACTGCTGCCCCACTAATACAGGAAGTATTATCTAATAACAGCAACTAGGAGGACTAATTTTCTATTGAGCTGATGCCCCCCACAAGCAATAGCCAAGCTTCTTATGGTGGCAACAATAACCTAGATAGAAAGTGGACTTAGTTTAAAGAAGACAATGTGGGACAGGCACTGACCAGATACTTTCTTCCCCTTGGAGTTTGTCTTATGTTGAGGTTAGAAAAATCTAGTAGGGTGCCAGACAAATCCCAGACGTCTGGTTGTCCTGCCCCAGCTGCCTTCAGTCTGCCACATTCCTGCGGCACGCTGGAGCTCTAAAGGACCTCTGTGTCAGTGCCCCCTCACTGGCCTACCCTTCAACCCTGATTTGTTGAGTGCTGGTGTCAAAGGGGACTACTTTGTAGATGGTGTGCTCTGCTTACCTGTTTCCCCACAGCACAAGGCAGTAAATGTCATTCTATGACACTCTCTGGACTGTCTCAGGCTGAGTGTTGCAAGGCTCAGGGATGGACACACATGCACGCACACACACACACATGCACAATAACCTGTAAAGAAAACTTATCTGTGTATCTCCTTTCACCAAAGTGGCTATTTGTGCCTGAATTGTGAAAAAAGAAAGCAGTCAGTGCTGTAGTGCGAAGTCAGAGATGGCCACTTTCTTTGTAGATGCGGTATCTGGCATTTGTCTACAGCTGTAATGCGATTGTGTTTCAGAGTTTTCCTCCACTGAGCAGGGGGTAATTGCTGACTAGTCTTTTAACCTTATTAAATCATCCAGAGGCAGTGCTGGAGCGAAGATGGAGTTGATGATACTGCACCTCTCATCCTTTTAGGAAAAGGAAAGATGCTGACTACACTTCATCCAGGGGATTATACATTGAATTCAAGCAAAACTGCTATAGGTAATTAGAGGGAAGGGGAAGCACTGTGACAATCACCATGGGATGAACCATAGGCAGTGGTGGTATAATTTTCATAAGACTTTTTTGTACAATGGGGTAATGCAAGTTAACTTAGAAGAACCATTATTGTGACTGTTTTGGTTATTATATTTTTATACACGCTGTATTGGCTGTTATTAAATTTATACAGCCCCTTATGCATAACAATCCTCTATTTTTATTGCCATATATCCATCGACAATTATTATTATACCACTATGATGTGTGTCCATAAAACACACATACACAGGTTTGATCGCTCATGGCCATTTCTCAAAGCCTGACATTCACAATATGGCGGCTAAAACTCCAAAGGGGTTTGGGTCTGAGCTTAATTAGATCCTGTGGAGCTAAATCAAATCAGTCTAAACGAGAGCAGAGAGCCAAATCCTCCCCATACAAACGTGTGTCTGTTGTCTGCCCTGTGTGGCTCCTGATTGCTATCTGAACTGAACCGGTGTGTTTGGAGGTTGGAGCAGGACTGCTTCAAAGCACCTCCACCTCTCCCTCTCTCTCTCTCTGTCTTCTTCACCCTCTTCTCCTCCCTCCCCCGCATCTTTTCAGTAGTCAAGAAAAGAGGCAGTGAGAAGGATGGAGAGTTTTTGCCTCCCACTCCTCCCCCGTGCTCACACTGCTTAACCTTGACAAGTCAATATGATACAGGCGCAATTTGCTTATCTCCTCCTGACATTACCACTGTTCTCCCTGCTGCGGGGGCATGGGTCCTGCTCCATTAGCATAGCTTACAAACACATCACTCTCTCCCCCTGAGGAGCCATGCTAATCTCTGGATGCCCACCTACTGTATAGACTACAGCACAAGCACAATATGACATCTCAAAAAGCATGCAAGACCTTCATTAGCACAATTATCCTCAGCTCTTTTGATCACGACTTTTCTTTTACTGGGGTGACAAAAAGTCTTATTCCTCCCCAGTTTCTGGCTAACCTACCATTCAACTCCGGAGAGCACAGTCAAATGTGGTGTGCAGATATATACCTGTATATGTCAGGCCAGTGAACTGAGCCCCCCAGCATCTGGCTGGTGCTCCCTGGCCAGAGAAGCAGGCAGCTCCCTGGTCTCCAGCTGCGGGGTGGCTCCAACCCAGGTCCATTAGTCACCAGACCCTGGGCACCTCTCGCTCATCCCACCACATAAGGTAGCGTAATTGATACCCATCAGCCATGGCTATAATCTCCTTGGTGGGAAGCAGTGCGGGTGTGGGATGAGCACCTCGTGTTTGGTTAAGAAGGTGCCGAGTGGGGTCCAGGACTCCGGGCCTGTCTCTTTGCCATCACTCCACTTGAAGGTGAGATGATTTAGGGGCCTGGGAGAAAGTTAATTTCTCTTGATCATTGTGTGCAACCTGGAGCCTTAATGGCGGGCGTAATTAATTCTGCTGATGTTAATCACCAGGGCTGGTCCCCACAATTATCAGCCCTGTGCAGATGGGGCGCGGCGCAGACATGAAAAATTAGGAAAATGAATCTGTAATGGGGTGGCAGATCTAATCTGCGTCAGAGAAAACAAAGTTAGGAAGAGCAAAGAGCCCCAGGATTCCAGGTGAAAGCCACCAATACCGACAAACCTGTGTGACAGAGCTGAAAAATGTTGCAGTGTCCAAAGTGTTTGGTAATTACTGGGGCATTGAATTGCTCTATTGTTAATTCATCACTGTAGCAGAGGTTAGGTTCAACATCTCCTTCCTGGGCTATGGGTTGGAGAGGAGGGGAAGCAGTGGTGGTCACATGCTTCTTGAGTCACTGTAAGGTTAATCAGGTTCCACTCTTAGTTGTGTGGGCTTTGCAATCAACTTCCATGCTCTTCTCCAGAGGAAAAAAAGAAGACCGCGCGATAGGTGAATGAATGAGAGACTGCTGTACACTGTGCTGCACTGTTGTGCACATATATGTACATTTGTGTGCACACTATTCAAGTATCCATATACACATGCACACACATGCTTTCAAAAACTAACCACCACACACACACACACACACACACACACTCACAAACACACACACTTGATTGTTTCAATCATGGTCTTACTGATGGGAGAATTACTAAAGCATTAGTGGTCAAAGGACAGATACTCCCAGAGGACGTTTCCTCTGCCAACGTCAAACAAAATTAAGCAAAATACAACTGATTAATTGAAATTGCAGAGGAGCCATTTTTCAAGCTCTTACTTGGCTCTGGCAGTTGGGCATGCCGTCATTCCTATTTGGTCTGCTTAATTAGTCTTCTACCTATTTTGTCTTTAATAAGGCATGCCATAGGTTCTTAGAAAATCTAGAAGGTTAGAATGAATCATTATTCATCATCATTGTTGGTACAATGGTGAAAACCGAGCAATGGACTGAACTGCTGGGTATGATTTAGTTAAAGTGTATTATTAATGAGTTGAATAACCAGCTCTGTTACATTGTTGTTACTCACAAAATTGGTGCTCTTCTTGAATATCAAACCGACTTAAATATCAGACTTAATGGTAAGTAAGAAACAAATCTAATGAACTATTAGTACAATGCTATCTGTTTTCTGTGATGCAATTTATTATGTTTCAGAACAGTAAAACCACCCACCTCGGCACTGTCAGGGTATTTAGTAGTAATTACTATTGTAATCAATACACACATATTGACAATAGTACACTTAACTCCAAGTTTTTTTCCAATATACATCAAAGGTCAAAGGCTCATTTTCTCGTAATTACTCACAGGGGGCCAAAGCAATTCTTGAGGTGAACCTCAACAAACAATAATAGATGGAGCAGCTGCTTGTGTTCATTGTTCTGTGGTCAGAAGTTCCTCGGCAGCGGTGACCAGGTGTTTACATAGGGCAGAGCCACACAGCCTCACGGCAAGGGGAAAGACATTAACAGCATTTACCGGAGCCCTGCATGGGTCTCAAAGGAAGACATTCTGTACACACTGCACATGCATGATCCAAAGTAGAGGGAATACTATTTTTTTATCATAGAGGGATAGTTGGATTCATGCTAACTGAACACCTCCTGTCCTTGAAGTTTCCGCAATATTTTCCTCATATTCGGTGACATATGTTATTTTTTTGCAAGAGCACCTCCAGAATTCCTCCAAGAGGGCACAGTACCGGAGATTAGTGCATTCATAATTCCAGGGGATTATATGCTAATGTACTCTCGCCTGTTTGTCTGAGAAAATTGCATTGTGGTTATTAGTGTGACACCAGAGCTCAGAGATGCTACTTGGCAAACGTCCTCATCGGCTCCCAGATGCCCTCCAAGGATTTACATTTTTATTACAACCGGAGAGGGAAGCTGAAGTGAAATAACAGCACATGCACGGACCAAACACCCTCAACTTGAAATATTTAATTGAATGTATTCAAATGTGATTCATAGAACAATTACACTCTCACTCTGCAAGCGCAGAGTGCAATTGTTTTGCCCATACTGGATTCTCCTCCCCGTTCCTCATCCTCTTGCTAACACTCCCACTCCCTTTAAATTAGAAATCCGACTGGCCTTTGTAGGAGACACTGAGGGGGAATCAATAGGTGCATTAATTACAGCAATTCATTACCCAAATAAACATGGGACTCAACCTTCGCTGGATACAAATTCAGGGGACGTAAGCGTTTGGCCGGAGACAAAGGCCTGGACCGGGAATCCCTATTGCATTAATCTGAGGGATCAAACTCCACTGAGTGCCAGGGATCCTCCAGGGAGTGTCCAGCCTGGGATCAATCCCCGCGCACAGGCAGTGAGTTATGGCTACCGAATACAAAGGTGGTCATGTGACATGGCACCAACACCGCTCTGCTGTTGCTGTGGCTCTCTCTCTCTCTCTCTCTCTCTCTGGCACTTAATGGGAGTCCTGCTGGCCCACAATGCAGTGGGCTAACAGGGCAGGCTCCCGTTCCCCAGATCCCCAGCTTCCCTGCCTATTCCAGGGTTGGTCTCTTGAATACGGGGCCACAGAGGCTCCTGGAAGCTCCTGGCAGAGGACGAAGGTAAAGGACATCCCTCTCCCTCACTGTCATCTCTACAGAGTGTGCCTATTTGTGAAATATATCTCCAACGGTGGCCATAATAAAACATGATAATGATGGATCGCACCAATAAATTACTGTTGAGTGGATTGTTAGGTCAGATGTGTTAGTGTGTGTGTATGTGTGTGTGAGCTGCACTGAATGTATGATTCCCCTGCACACCTAGGAAAGTATAAACATCCCCCCGAGCAAGGTAAACACACATATATAGACAAATAAAACACACAAACACAAACAGGTGTGTATGCATGCCACGCAGTATGCAGGGAAAAGGCTTGGTTTGATTCTGCAGATTCTGCCACTGTTCAATCAATGAGAATTTCCAGTGAACCAAATCGTCATCCTCTCTATTTTTCTTTCAGCAGAAACCAATGTGACAATGTAAATTTGCATTGCTAGGGTGTATAGGACGTGAATGTTTGTGTGTTTGTATCTTTGTTTCTTGCAGATACTGGTCATTATGCATGTAAGTGACATTGTTTTACTCAGAACAGTATTACAGTAAAAATGAATGTGTGTGGCCATTTCCCCCCTGAGATCCCCTCCTCTTGTGTAGAAAACATGTGCCCACTTCAGACATACATGTCTTCAAGTCAGGCTCATTTCGCCACCTGTCCTTGCATTCTTTCACACATTTTCAGATCCCGGAAATAGCTTACCATAGCTTAGTTGATGTCATTGAGGCTTGTAAGCTTAAACTAAGGGAAATATGTCAACTGTACCATACTGTATCCTACAGAGCATGCATTTCTCACCCACACAACGACTGAAAGGCGTCACATGCTTACAAATCATGGCATGTGCTATACATTATAGAGCCAGAGTGTGTATTGATTAACCCAATTTTAGAAATTGAACTCTGTATATTAGGTCATAGGGAAGCTAAAAGTTTCCAGTAAGAACTTGGAGGTGATCAAGTAAAAAAATGACATATCAAAGAACATATAAAAAGGGGAGGGACAATACATCATTGAGTGGTGTGTGAGCCTAAATTGGTGCCAAATACCAAGTGTTGTTTTGAATGTGTTTGCCACTCCACCATTTATGCCTTACAGAACAGGTTAGAGCCCCAGCCAGGTGTTGCAATTATAAATAATTTGTATATTGTTAACTAGCTCATATTTGATATACTGTACATTTTAGACTTGCATGTGGCTAACATGAGCATTGTTTTGTTGATGTTAGCTAACGACAGCTGAGACTGGGTCCGGCTTTATGCAGCTGCTGAACACACTCCTGGTGTTTTGAGACCAGTCACAAGGGCAACTAATGCACACTGTGGACAAGAAAACACCAATCTGCATTATGTAAAGTGTGTTATGTTATATAGTTGAATCTCTGTCCTGTCAAAGTTCAAACAGCAGAGGTATAGTGGTTAATAGTGGGATTTCTATACCAGTCCCATTGACTTCAATATTAGTGGCACCAAAGTCTGGCACCAGTGCAAATTTGGAACACTGTCGCTTTGATGTATTGTCCTTTTTATATGTTCCTCGAAACATATCAGAAGTGTAATTAACCGGTAAGCTCCCAAACTTTATTAATTCTGTATAGCTCCAATTTTAAAAATCCTTGTACATAAAGAAAGAGTCAATAGAATTTGCCACATGTACCAGTGAACAATGTATTATTATTACTACTTCTGCTTCTACTATTGCTACTACTATTATTAGTACGACTACAACCACTACAGTTGCTAAGCTAAAATGATATTTGAGCTAAGCTAGGAGGCAGCAAGAAAGCTGCTTGAAGGACTTAGAAGGAAACTAACATTGCTGTTGGGTGAAAACATTGCACCTCCAATTTTGGTAAATTTTACTTTTTAACTTTACTCCTTTATGGGCTGAAAAAAAATCTGCAAACTTTAGACTTATGACAGCTTTTCTTAACCAGTTAGAA
>OMKZ01031165.1:27515-55033 GCA_900302535.1 Neoniphon sammara
TGCAAAAATAAGTTTTTTTTTTTTTTTGTTTGTTTTTTTTTTTTTTTACACATGCACACAGCAATATAAATGCCCTTTCATACTTTAACACAGTTGAAAACTTAAATGTTCCTGAAAGGGCCTTTTATTTTTATAGAATACTTTATGGGCTTGAAACAATAATCAGAGAGGGCACATCTGGGCTTAAAAGGTTTCAAATGTTGCTTCAGAGTGTCTCTTGCTACTATTATAAATCCTGGCCCCAATTTATCAGGCCTGTTTAGTTTGATAATGCCAGATGAACTCACTAGGTACACAGTCTTCTTTTTTTTCACAGAGGTCTCATCTGACCTGCTTGTTTAATGTGGACTGACACTTCATTGGCCCAAAATATTCAGCAACCCTGAAACGATATCCGACCTGACCCACTTTTCATCTCAGTAGCCACTCTTCTGCAGTTCTCTCAGCATAGGACTTTAAAACTCATCTGGTCATCCATGCACTCTGTTTGGCGATAAAGCCATTTTCTCAAATTTGCCATGTTAGCAGTGAAATGTGCACAAACTGGGCTTGTGTACGATTAAGGCTTTGCAGCTTTTCTTTTCTTGTAAAAATCCAAACATTGTTACAGCTTCAAAACATCCACTTAGAGACCTTTCAACACCTAAAACTAAAAGGTGATTAGTTATTCATAAAAGTCCATTTGAGTTGGCCACCATCCAAAAGAGTTACTAATTAAAAATCAATCTGTGGGCCATTAGCGCGAAGGTGTGTGCCAAGGTTGTGTGTATCAGAGGATCATTTGTAATGAGGCTAGCTTTAGATCTAGGTGGAGGAGGGAGAGAAGGAGCATTGAAGCTAGGGGAGGTACAGATCTGAGATAATCTGGGGACCTGCTGTTGCTCAACTTAACAATTGATACTATGTGTAAAGATGCTGAACTTGTAGTCTTCACTAATTGATCCACTTACCCTCGTCGGGAGAAAGCAGAGAAATAAATGTGGGTGTTCATTGCATGCGAGAGACTCCATAGATAACTATTAAAGCTGGATTTGTTGCCCTGATTCTGATGGCTACGGAAGGGATTCCAGAGCAGGAAGGCATTTGTCTGCTTTAGCAGGAGTGGTGTTAGATGTTTATGTGATAAATGTTAGCTAACTCAGACCAGCACCTTGGGAACAACAAACCGCAGCTCAGGACTCTGGAACTTATTAAAGTTGCAGGGGTGTATTTCATAGCACCTCTCTAAAATCTGCCCAATTACAGAGGTGTAGCTGGTACTGATACCTACCTATTTGGCACCTTGGTCCGAACTGTAAAATACTGCCGTTATTGTAAAGCTGGACTAGGCTACAGCACAGTTTACTGCGTTATAATAGTGAAAATATGTTAAAACAGGGCCAATACCTCGAGAGGGTTGGAGGGATATGAGCCCTGCTTCTGTGTCATATATGTCAAATAAAAAGGCTCTACCCAGTGGGTATGTTGGTGGCCATTTCCATCGCCTGCATCATTCTTTATGGTAGAGCAGTGGCTAATGTGGCATAAAACTCTGCCCTGCAGATCATCTATGACAGTAAAAAAAAGCACCGCCTTTATTATAGGAGTAATTGTTGAAATTACTTCAGAGGTGGTTGGTTTAGCTCTGTCTCTCTCTCTCTCTCTCTCTCTCTCTCTCTCTCTCTCTCTCCATTTATTCTCATGAGGCTTTAGGATGTGTTCCAAATCTTCAAGCCAAAATGCTCCACTATTTTCAGTTGATTGTAAATTCAAAAAGTGAATCATAACCAGCTTGTTTTAATTTGTGCAGGCTGCTATGTTTGAATGTGTATTTGCATGTAAGTGTCAGGCAGAGAGAGAGAGAGAGAGAGAGAGAGAGAGAGAGAGAGAGAGAGAGAGAGATGGCGTGCTTTTGATAATACATGAGTCTTGAGAGAGATCCGTGGCTGCTGTGACAGAGGAAGCTCAAGGAGAGCTCAATAACAGAGCTGTCAATGTATTCCCTATTTGAGTGTATTTTTAGTGCAGGCATCATGGGCCTCATGCATATTTCAATAGATCTTTTGTATATTAGGTGCGAGAGCACACACAAACTGGAGTGAGGAGTAGCACAACATGACTCCAAGAAATATGGGCTTGATTCTTAGATTTGACAGAACAGCTCAGAGTGGCCCTAGATAGGTCGGGTTTGACTTTCAATGGATAGGGTAGGAAGCCCTTCATTGATTGCATTTTGAGACAACAAAGAAATGACATTGAACCTGCTATAAGGAATGCGGCAAAAAGATGCACAACATATTAAACTTGTAGCGCCAGTCTAATGTGTAATAACAATGCCATACAAAACAGAAGCAAATTATCTCCCTGACAGACAGACAGAATCACATGTGCACGCCCATGGACAAACACAAACACACATGCATCCACATAGACACAAGCAGACAACTGTGTTATAACGATTTTTCTTTTGAAACTGCTTTCCAAATTGGATTCTCAGGATTGTACGCAAAGGAATGAATTCTAATCAGAGCCATCGCACATCACTTCTGAGATATATCATCACAGAGTTGTAGATTATCTCATATAATGGTTCAATTTCCCCTGTCTGATTAAATCAAAGTTTATGAAGCTGTCATTGCAGTGCTGATGACGGGGCCATCACTTTGCAGCTATGTGTGTATTTGGTGACATCAGCCGGCCTCTCCTCCAGGGAGGGAGGGTAAGAGCACCTTTGTCTCTCTAAGGATGGCGAGGCTGACTACCCATAACACCCTTGTGACCACAGCCCATAGTCCGCTGCCAGACAAAGAGCGGCAAGCAGCTTTTCAGATTCCACATGAGAGCTTGGGAAGATCAGGCAGGCAGTTTTTCCATTACATCGAGGTCTTGGAATTTGCTCTTGATGATAGCTGGATCCCATTAAAGAGGCAGTGTCTGTGGCCTTTGAGGCTTTACTTTTATATGTATATATCACATTATGGCAAATGTCTTCCATAATCGATTCCTGCGATGAGACAAGTGGCTGACATCTCCTAGGTCTGTGTAATGTAAAAGAACAGCTCTATCTTTTGTAGCGCAGACATCTCCCTTGCAGCATGGTGGAAGTTTGGCCACAATGAGCCCTCCAGGGTTAAACGTCCTCAGATGTCAGGGGGTGTTACCTCACACTGTGGACTGCACTACAGACTGCTGCCAGGAGAGGGAGTTTTTTCTGTCAGGAATGTGATTGGTTCCATAAAGGCCATGGTGCATAACCTTTCAGTGACTTCATGCAAGAAAAGACTCAGACTTTTGATTATGTTTATGAACAAGCTGGGATAGAAACAATCTAGTATCCCTTTGGTCCATCAAGTAACTAGATATGGTGAATCATCAGATTCAACAACTGGACTCTGCATGCAAGATATAGTTCATGTGGTTCAGCTAAATAAGACACTCAATTTCACCTTCAGTAAAAAAAAACACTGCCACGTTTGTATAGTGTGTTGTTAAGTATCACAAAAGTGCAGCAGATTTTTTCCAGTCCAAATATCTTCTCTGTCAAATACCTTCTCTGGTAGATGTTTGGTATTTAACATGTGAGTTCTAGTTTCACACTTAATCTGTTGTATGGGCATCGGCACACAACTACCTCCATACAATGTTAGACATTTCCATTTACAGTTTAAAACAATTTGTTATGGATCATAAATGAGTAGCTTAATTGAATTAAATTTTGAATTAATTTGAACTACAGTATACGGCAGTATATATAGTTTTTTCCTTGTATGTAAGAAAATATGAGAGTAATAAATATTAGAAAATTCTTTTCATTTTAGAATTGACATTAGAATTCTATACCAATGGCTTAGTGTTTATTGTATATAAAGGCTTAGTTTTGTCACTTTTGCTAATGCAATCCTTGCAGGCTGAAGTTGATCCCACATTGGCCTTTACTGATGGAAACTCCATTCCCTCTCAGTACAAGCGTTAACATCAACATAATGTGCAAATACATGCTGTGCAATGCCAACAGCAGAAGTATTTGCAGTGATGGAATACCCTTACAGACATAAACTGAGGGCTCTTAATGCATAAACTGAAGATGCTATTTGAGAAACATGTTAAATCACACCTGCGTCTGTGGGAGCTGAGAGCAAAACAAAGCCTGACGCTAAAATATTGACTTGTAAATGAACTGAAACAATAAACAGTTGGGATTATTGTAAGGAGATGGACAGGTGTGATGAGGTGAGGATTAAATATGCCACATTTACCTCTCTGAAGATTTAAAGAAGACTACAAAAGACAGGTTGTGGTTTAGGGCTGCAACCTTACTTAGAGGTATAATTACATGGAGAATACCAAAGTCAGAATATCCCTGCACCATTGGAAATCTATCGTGTCTATGGATTGGCCTAGAACTTTCAAGGTGCTCTAACGAGAGAGAGAAGCGGTCACATTGATGGCAGAGGGGGCATCAGATTTCCATTATTGACTGCAGCAGATATTGCACTGTAGCGGTGTGTAAATTGGTTCCTGAGGGGTTTTCAGCTCTCTGAGCTGGGGCGTAGTGTGCAGGTTCACCCCCACCCCCATCCTCTGTAAATCGTAGTGGTGGATCGCTTCCAGTCCCTCACTGGCGCCTGGCCCCCTCCTCTGATCAATACCTAATTCCAGCCTGTGCAATCAGCCGCCGTTGCCCAGGCAACGCTGATGTCACACAAGTTGAGTGCTGGCTGTTACAGCAAATCATTTCCTTTAAGCAAGTGTAATTGAGTATTTGTACAGTACGCTGTCAACTGAGACTATTTACATCAGGCCTGAACCTGCAGGACATTAGTTATGCCTATTCTCTGAGGGTAGGGCTCACCAGACCTGGTGACCTTACAAAATGGCCAGGAGGAGGTAACTATGGCAACGCAGGTTACTTTGGAGGAGCGGAACTCCGAAGAGGATAGGGGTCACGGTGTGCAGAAGATGGGGTGAGGCCCGCTTTCTTTTTGGGAGGGGTAAGGTAGGACACTTGTGAGGAAAATTAGTCACTTGTCCTTGTTCCCAGCCAGAAGACACAGGTACAGAAACATAACGGATGTACAGCTACTATCAGGCTTAATATTGGAAATGAGAAGACTTCTTTTAAATCAGTTTGTTTTATTGTTCCTGCAGAGCATAAGACAGTTTAATTTAACAAATTAGCATATTAGGGAGCAGTTTTAATAACTTATCATATTTTCAGATAGATGCATTACTGCTCATAACATGAAATGCCCAATTGGCCAATATAATAAAACAGAAAATCTACAACTCATTTAATTGGATTGCAACATCACTCAAAATTAAAACAAACAGAGTGACTGCCTGATTTACTGTGTCACAATTAAATTGCTTTACAAATAAACATGCCATCTCTCAGAGCTCAAGTCCACGTATCACACTGATTTTAGTTCACAGAAGAAAAATATCCCTGCCATTATGGGGGACTAAAAAGTAAGTGATATGAATGACTTTTTAAACGTAATTTGTGTTTCTGTGTTTGTCTTTATTGCAAATACAATGCTAATGCTATTCAGATTTACACTATAAATTTGTACAAGCACACTGTATTTTTTCATATTTTATAGCAGCAAATCAAATAATGGGAGTGCAGTCTTAATTGTTGCATGCGCTTGATTGGCCGCACTTCATGTCAGAAGTGCCATGTACCATCCACTGATATCTTTCATTTCTTTAAGTAGCTGTCAGGATAATTCTCCATATAGATATAGCACTAACTCATCCATCCCAACTGTCCCAGACCTTTAACAATCACTCATTAAAGACAGAGATGATCAGTCCAGCAGTGCTGAGGTGGGTCATTTCTCAGCTCATCACAAGCATCGAAACTGTCCAAACCCCAGCAGCCTATATTGATCAAAAATAAATTAATCTGCAAAATTTACCAACAATAATTCCCTAAAAAGATTTCCTAGATTACTGATGTTATCACTAATACCTCCACACTTCAGCACTAGTTTTCTTGGCGATTTTTCTTCGCCTGCTGATGAGGCAGGTCAAAGTCATGTAGGACAAAGCCCTCACTGTTTAGACATGCACAGATAAGACACCCACTCATATCACCCCAATTGAAAGGAGAATTACATTTCCGCCCCTTCGCTTGCAACATGCAAACAACGTTCATTCCTGAAAAAAAGGGAATTTTGAATTACCTTCATGGATATGTCACTTCATCCTACATTCAGGATCTTTGCAGCCAGAATAAGTGGTTGAAAAGAGAAAAGATGTGATGTGAATAATTTGCATTCATTGGTATTCATTGTGTTTTCAGGGGAAAAAGACATAAGCTGATTAATCTATTATTATGTATTTTGACTGTGAATGATAAAGCAAAGATTTAGTTTCATTACTTTCAAGGCAGCTAAATCCCAATACCTTCCTCAACCATAGGATGATATACTATTATCGGATATCATTGTAATTTTCATTATTAAAAATGGTGAACCCCATAACATAACCTGACAAATCTGAAAATCTGATTTGTACCATCTCTATCTTAAAAGCTATTATAGAGTCATCTATCAAAGGTATTGGTCATTTATCCTGGAGGTAAAATCATTTGTTTTTGTACAGTAAAATATATCACAGTCGTCCGATACTTCATAAAGACGCTGAAGAACAGAGTGATGGCCATAACTACTTTATTGGTTAAGCCCACAGAAAATAAATTATTGTCTCTTCATTTTTATATCAAATATCTATTTTGAGCCAATGGAGTGAGCTGTAACATATTTACTGCTTTAATTTGACGTTAAACGTGTCCATGGATACCAAAAGAGTGCATTTTATAGATTTCATTTAAAATTCTGCATGCTTTATGCACAGAGGAGTTGCAGAAAATGCTTAAAAGGTAGCTCTCTTTTACTATAAATTACTGCAATATTCAGAGGATCTCAACTGGGGATGCCAGCACAGGTTTGGGATTGTTTAGTCTTGCATTACAAGCAACATTTGTTGTGTTTTTACTTTAAAAAGTGTGCATTGTCTCCTCAAAGAAGTTGCATGAGTGACCTCCATGTCCTTAAATGTTGTTATAGCAGACATTGTTAGAGGGAGATGTGCAGTCCAGAGAGCAGAGTCTTGTGTGCTTGCTGCTTGAGATGGAGGGAGCCTGCTGGTTTGGTATATGAACTCTCCCCAGAGCCTCTATGGCCCCTGATTCAATCAGTGCGTCTCCACGTCCACTGTTTCCTGGCACTGATGTATTACAGGGTACAAGCGGTGGTGTGCGCCGTCACTGCGTGGATCAAGTTATGTCACAGCCATTTCACAGCAACTGTGATTTTATTCAGTGGCCGTTCAGAGACGCTGAGGGGTGAAGACATTAGTTTGATCTGCCGGGTGTGATCCCTTTATCGGAATGTGTATTGAGTAAGGCGAGATGAAGGTCGACTGGATTTCTGAGTGCGCAGACACGCAGAGACAAAGAGGGCAGAGGGACTGTAGGAAACAGGGCAGAGTGAGTGAATGGGGAAAAAGACAGTTTTGTGTTAAGTTATACATGTGTTGCGGAAACCTTTATTTAATCAGCCAAAATCAGCACACAGATCAGATTAGATGTAGGGTGAGGTAGGGTTACACATACAAACAGTCAACCCTCGGAGCTGCCCAGCACAACCTCATTGTTGACTGCTGCCAACCTTCATCTTTTAGTATTAAGCATCTTGCTCCAAGTGCACTTTTAAAAGAAGTTGCTGAGTATAGACCCTGGACTTCTGATCTCTCCTCCTAAAAGTGCCATACGATGCTTGGAAGATCATCAATGGTCAGTGGACTTCAATTCTAAAATGTCCAAGCATGATCGATATCTCAATCAGTTTTCAAAGAGCAGATATCCGAATATGTCATTCTTGTTTCAGCAAATAAAATTCACAGGGAAGGAGTGGAAGATGCCAGTATTTTTTCAGCATCACTTTGCTTCTTTGATCTGACAAATTAACTCAGTTTGCTTAAATCATAAGTGCTGAATCCTCCCAACTAGATATGTGAGCCTTTTTTATTTAAGAATTGCATGATACTCAAAATCTGGGTGTGACCATGAGTAAGTGTATGCTAATTAATATTCAATATGTCAAAAGCACAAATATGAACTTACAAATACAGGCCTCAGTGCTACTTCTCAGTGGTATTCACTGGCATCAACACCCTTTAACTAACTCAGAAAATATTGTCCTTCCACAGAGGATTTGCTTGGTGTCTCTAATTACTCATTTTGTTCAGTGGATGCTGAAAATGTTAACTTTCAAACAAGTGTTCATATGGGTGGCACCCATTGTCACAAGACCTTCATGTCATACTTCCCAGTCCCCTTGTATAACCCTGGTTTTGCAGTTCTAATGAGGAGCACAGTTAAAACAGTAATAATACATATAATAATATTCCTGCTTTGTCGCATATCTCAAGAATTATTTCAAGTTTTTTCATGTTACACAAATCTCAAGGCGCAGGCTAGTAGGTGGCACTCAGACAAAACAGAATAACTTGCAAAATGTGAAATAATGGTAACATGCCCAGTGAGATTTTGTCCCCTCTATGAAGGTGTGACAGAACTTGCTAGAATGGGGTGCTCTAGATGCCCACATGTCATGTGCTACACCCCCACATACACCAGGAGCTCCTGTTAAGGGTTATTTTTACCCAGGCACCTGGTGGTGTTACAGACTTGCTCTGGCCTGCACATTCTTTTCCCTCAGCACAATCAGGTGTGAGAGCAAGTGATCTTCGTTCACTGCAATTAAGATTCTGCCTTCATCTTCTCCTGGTACACAATTACTGCTCTGCTGCTGTTTGCTCTAATTGCTCTTTCTGCAGGGATTGGTGGGAAGCCAGTGATTGTGATGGGTAGGGGATTATCTCCTTTCCTTTACTCTGGCCCCTTAAAAAAATCATTTGTAAACTCCCCGGTGTAATTACTGAGCCTCATGATTAATTGTCCATTGAAATTAGCCCGGGTCTAGCTTTCATTTTTACTGCAACGAATATTAATTAATGTTAACTCTCCCCTTTTCTTTTTTCACCCTTTTCTTAAGCACATCTTTTGAATATTCATTGTGGTCTTGAAAAATGGGCACAGCCCTGTACCTTGAATCAGAGTGCTGACACTTGGCTATCACTAAAAATACATATCTGGAATTAAAAGATGTGTTTTAGGTCATAAATAATATTTACAGGAGGTCGACAGGTGAAGAAAGCAAGCTCTTATTTAAATCACGTCTCATCTGTTAGTCGGGAGGTGTCAGGGAATATGCAAAGCAGGGCCTCAGCTTTTGTTTTCCTTTAGAGAGGGAAGAATAGTCACATTTAATTCAGTTTGTGTTTATTTAACCCCTGTGATAAATGACAAGTTGAATAAGTGCTATATAATCACATTCAGCATATTGTCATTCTATAATGTATAGATCGCAATGTCACCTTGAATAAAGCATCCACCAGAAGAATACATTTGGGTAATAATATGGAAATTTACACTAAGGTCTGAATCAGATTAACATTAGAATATCTCCATATTCCATCAAGCTTCGAACAATCTCATTGGCTCAGGTCAGTCGTTCCCAACGTGAACCACAGAGCATCCAATATGATTGGTAGATACATTTTTGTTTTAAAAATCACACTGTCAGAAAGCCTTTTGAATCTTTAAATTTAAGTTGTCAAAAAAGAACATTTACCATTTTAACATGTCAGAGTAGGAATGCCGATGTAGTTACAAGTGATTTAGGTGATGGTGAGAACTGTTCACCGACCCCAGATCAGTACTCCTACCCTAGAAAGCAGAAATTAGTGTGTTTATGGTGAACTGCAGTGACTTGTAAGGAGAAATACATTAAGTCAGGTCCCTCTGACACGTGTTGAAATAGAGTTCTGTCAGCACATTACCACATCACCTTCTGACATGAAATTGGGACACACAGCACAAGGCCCAACCTGTTACCACAGTGTTGTTGCTGGCTCTCCTCCCATTCTGGCCAGGGCCAGCAATGAACTGGAGCCATCCACAGGAAAACCCTAAGCAATTATTTTAACAGCAGCACTTGTTAATAAATACATAATTTGTTATTTTTGATCATAATACTCATTGGGCTATTTATCAAAGCAATGATCCACATACAGTAAAAAGCTAAGTCAGTATTTAGAAAGTTGTAGTCTCATCTGGGCGCGGCTGGAGTTTAACCAAGGCTCAAATCAGGCCCAGTGACTAAATGTGCTCACAAGCTTTGACCTCTGACTGTTTAAGTCTGCAGAGAAATATATCTTTAAATGTTGCGTTTGAAGTATATGACTGGCTTCCTTTAAAGTCTTCCAGTAAGAGTGATTCACACGTATCGGCATTCAACATTATTGTGGAGCTGAAAGTGAAATACTGAGCTCTGGGGTAAAACAATGAAACTTCACCTAAGATGTCTCAATACCCAGAGTGATTACCTCTGATTACCACAACTTTAATATAAGGCATAGGTTAATTTTTAGAGGTGAACTGTGAAAAATATTTGATAGCTTACACTGTAAGGCGGTCATATAATTTAGGTGTCTTAACTTACAAGTCCTATCTCCTGTACTTGCTTTGTTAGTAGAGAAGAAAAAAGATTTTGTGAATTTTTTTTTTAAACTCAAACCAACCTTCAAACCAAATTTCTGGTCTATTTGACTTCAGACTGTGGTACAACACCTTTTTTTTTTTTTTGCAAGGAAATTTCATTTCATTTTACATAACTTTACATAAACTGCTGTTTTGTGACATTAGTTTGTGTGTAACAGTAACACAATCAACTTACTCACCGTATTTAATCACAGATTAAAGTGAATAAACTCATACAAGGTATAATTAGATATGGCAGACAAATATTATATGTAATAATTAAAAAGAGATCATTCACATATTTCCCAAAATAGATTAAACTTACTTTTTGCAAACCTTCCTCCATTTTTGTATTAATTAAGCTTCATTTTTATTAGCCACTCAGAGGATCATTATGAGATTTATAATAATCACTGGTACTTCAACAGGTATGTTGTTAGAGAGAGCTTTTCAAAGCTAATCTGTCACTTTATTGATGGGAAATTCACAACATGCACAGTTACTGTGATCACAATTCATCATGTAATTACCTCTATTGAGTTAGCTTGACTGAGATACTGTTGTTGTTTGCAGAGCAGGTTGCTAATTTTGCATGTGCATTTTGCACTTACCAATAAAGCTGGATACACAAAGCATATAAAGTTTTCTTATAACTAAGTTGTACAATTAAATTATTTTTACTGTGTACCTCTCAGTTTTTTGTTTCATGGACATTATTGGGAAGTGACATTTTTATGATATATTTAGATAAGTGTATCCAGTACAGGCTAGCATGATAATCGTTAAGAAATGAGTTACATCTACAGTGAATGATCAGTGCTGCCTCTGATTTCAGTTCACAGTGTAAGAAGATACAAGGTCAGGCATGCAGCAGCCTCCCGCTTTAACCCCAGCTTCCTGTGTAACAGTATAGCATTTCTGTTTAACTTTATAATCAGGGCTTTATTAATGCAATGCTTTTCTTCCGCCTAATAATGCAACAACACAAATAAAATAAATTGTGATCAATGGAGGCGAGCAGAGACAGATGAGGAGTCTGTCACACTGGGGATGATACCAATTTATCTCTTTAATGCATCTCCATGGGGTTCTCTCACTAAAGGATACAGATTACTGAACCCCTTGTCTCAGAGGGAAATGCGTGAGAAGAATCCATATAATATAACAAGATGGAGAGCCCTTCTTTCATCTTGTATCATTCATGCTTCTTGGTCACTCTCTACATCAAACGCAAGAATGTCCAACAGCCATGTGTTTGCTTATCCTGAGAAAAGAGAAGGTTTTTTTTTTTTTTTTTTTTTTTTTTTTGTAATACTGGAGGTTTATAACATGGTGAAACTGTAGCAATATAGTGTAATTTAACAGCATGTAACTGTGTGGTCTCTCAAACCATAAATTACTTATGTAAATGAAACCTATTGAGGTCATATTTTCAGTTATTTCAAGCAAAAAGCTTCAATCACTGTTGACTTTGGTATCTTTCAAGCCACAATCCTCCTACTAGCTCAATGCAACTGATAACGATGGTAAATAAAAGGCAAATTTGAAAAAGCTGGATCACTAACGCAAACTGTACCTTTGGGTTTTCCACTTCCTGGAAAGGCTGAGCTATAAACAACTGAAGCTATCTTGTGGAAATCACAACAGCGGAGCGAGAGACAGAAATCTAACATGTGACAGTGAACGAAGGCAAGGGAAGACACACCCCAGCAGTAAATAAGGAATTCCCTGCAGCTCTGCTCACAAACCAGAAGGCAAAAGTCATCCAGGTCACTGCGCTCCTCCGCTAATGGCACCAGTAAAAAGCCAAATACCACAGAAATCCTCTTATTTGAAGGTAGGTAGAGAAAATACAATCAGTCCTTGCCTGAGGCCTTGAGAACAGTACTGTCATCTCCAAACTAGAAGCTTTCATTCAAAAATGCCCCAGTACACATGAGCATGTAGAACAGGAATCATCATGTACAGCAACTTTGAAAAAAAAAAAAAAAAACACCTCCCTTGCCACACATTATCTGAGTTCAATGTTCTGTTCTCACTTAAGTGTACTCACATTTAAAAATAAAGAAATCGGTTTATGTCTTTAGGTATACTTATATATCTTTTCATTCATAGGGCTTCTCCATTCGCTGAGAGCAATTGTCTGGCATTTCAGGAGGCCCAAGGTCAAATTTAGACTAGGTCATAAATTGTTTTGTTTGATGGCCTACATTTGCTTCAATAGCAGGGGGAAGGCCAAACCCATAAAACCGTAAAAGACAGGCCGGCCGACTCTGGGCTTGGCTGCCAGCATTGTTGTCCTGGGGACTAGGAGATGCTCCCAGTGGAGGTTTCATGGTGAATAAAGACTGTTATGGCCCACCATTGGCACACACAGAGGGCTCATGGAGATCATTACTGCCAGGGCTCTGTCTGTGAAGAAGCCACAATGGCAAACTCAAAGCTGAGCCATTCCATTGTGAGCAGCCAAAGGGGCTCGTCGCTAGCTGAGGGTTGTATTGCTCTTTACTGATGGCTTCAGGGGAGGTATTTACGGGCAGCTAAACAGAGACAAAATAGTTTGATGAAAAGATATTTTCCTAAATCAAGGTGCTCATAAGTAATTTTGGGTTTTGGAAATTTACTTATATTGAAATTATTCCCTCATCTGTGGCAATAATGGTTTGACTTTAAAACCTTAAGTATAGCAGATTGATGTCCTTGTCTTAGATCCATTAGCCACTTATAATTAAGCCCAACCTATTTAGGGAAGCACAGGCTAATCATAAGATAAAATGTGTAAAAGATTGGTTAAGCCTGCTTTTGTGTCTAAAGACTAATCAGATTGCTCCCAAAAGCCCCCAACAACCTTATTCAAATACAACTTAACTCCAGCTTGATGGTTCCTTGCAGTTCTAAATCATTTACGACTACAGTAATATGGCCATAACCCATCAGCGTAGCCAAAGAGGAGAGGGGGGCTTTCTAAATCACTGCGGTAGGCAGTTTTCAGTGTTTGCTAATAGCACTTGCTGAGTAGATATTAACAGACCAAGTGCAGGCCTGTTGGTTCCGGTGAGAGGGTGATGTGGGGATCCCCAGACGGGACCTCCATGTAGGCCTGCCCTGGACAGGCCACACCTCGTTCCTCCAGCCACCCCGCCCCTCCCCCCTTCACTCAGCTACATCTGCTCCTCATTAACACCATTATAATGAGCCGTTGCACCTGAGGTAAATAAAACTCTGGTCTGGCTCTCGGTCTGGGTCCGCTCCCTCAACCCTTTCTCATACGCATCACCAGATCCAACACTGGTAGTCTGTGTGCGAGGAGAGACTGCTGTTGTCAGAGGGGCTTGGACGTATCAACACAGAGCTGTGCCCCCACTCGGCCCCCTTTTTTTTCTGTGAGGACATTAAATGTGGTCAGTGGAGGAGCTACTGGCTACACATAAAACCCCCACAGGTTCCCCATTCACAGCCATGGCCACAAAGCGGATAATGAGTTCCATAAAACTGTCAGGAGGGAAGAATAAATGTGCATCGAATACAGCAACCGTAATTCAGACGTGGCTCTAAGTAGCTGGAAGAATGATAAGAAATGGTTTTCTCTGGCATTGATCAGACACTGCAGAAATATTAACGTGTTAAAAACCTGGTAAAAGACAGCAGTAACTCTCAACCCTGGGAACATCCGTGGCCTCTGGTGGTCTGGACTCAGGCCAAGTCCACCTCTCTTAATCTGAGGAGGTTAAATGGTCTTTAAAAAATCAGGCAACATAGTTTTGATTCTGATAATTTCCCCCTTTGCAATCACACTGAGCAGGACTGCAGTTGTTTCTTTTTGGCGAGCAACGGATGTTTAGTGAGTGCCGAGGATGTTTCTGCAGTTGCTGTTTCTGCAAAAAAAAAGAAAAAAAAGAAAAAAAAGAAAAAAAGTATTCTGGGGACTGATTAAATAAGTGTTCCTTGAAAAATTCAACTGCTCACTCTCACTTTGCGGTCCAGTCATTAGCTCCTAAAATTTGCTCAAACACATTAAGACGTAGATATATAGCATGTAGAATTTTGCACAATTTTATTATTCTAACATTACCATAAATATGACATCCAAATAAAAATCTCCCCAAATCTGATTTAGTTGGACGTGAAGCAGTAGGCAACTTTGAACAACCCTGTTTTGACAAATGAACATGACATGCAGGGGGAAAATAATTTGACAGGTGACAAATGTTGAGCAGTGATACAATCTGAAAAGCAGGCCACCTGAAATATGACTCACTCTATTAAAATCATTCATGGAGGATATTGAGTAGTTCTTTAAAGACCTCAAATATCTGATAAGATTTACTTTCATTTGATTAAGTGTTTTTTATGATGATTACATTTAAGACAAAAGGAAAGACATATGCTTACTAAGGCTGCATTTTGCTATTAGTTTGCTGTGGTATGTGCTTGTTTGTGGGAAAACATGAATCTCTTTCTGGAATTATGCGCATATCAAATGATATTTATATATTCAAATCTACATAGTGAGCAAATTATCATTACAATGTTTACATATACTGTCATTAATTCTGTGTTGTGCATATTAAAATTTTGTGGTGAAATGTGCAGTTCAAACTTGTCATTTAATTGGACAAGAAACCCCAGCCTCCCTGAGCTTAATATAACTATAACTGAAACAGTAACAATCTGCTCAACATGTTTGAATTGGCTCTTGCTGGGGGAAGTTAGCTAACATTTCATTTATGAAATGCCATGCAGAGAATAGATGAGGTTCTTTGGATGGATGCAAAGACACGTTGTGCTTTAGTATCCTAATTACCAGAACATGTTTGCTCTGCCAGGCTGGGAGCCTCCAGCAGCTGCTCCTTGTCCACACTAGTCCTGGGGTTTGAGCGGACTTCCAGACCCAGTGGGCAAACCTGGAGGGAAGGAAAAGACAAAGATTACGGTCAAGCACTCAGTTCACAGTCCTTAAGCTTAAACACAATTCATGGCAGTGACTCTGTGGATTGTAGACAGTATAGAAAAATCTATTGTGATCGTCCATAAAGTGCACTACATCATCACTGTTAGCCGAAGTTTAACATCAGTATTTATTTTCCTTCAACATTTTTTTTCTTTGTCCTCTTTTACTTCAGTAATATACACCTTAATTTAGGGTTATCTTAGGCATATCATGGGATCAAAAGCACTCTGTGATTTCTTTCAAAATACCCTTTGCTAGCCAAGTTATCACCTGGGTTTATTTTTCAGTACTTTTGACCCATGTTAAGGCAGTGCTTGTCAAAATAAAGAAATGACAATGCAGACTTGCAAAATTGCTGTAAGTCAAAGGTTTTATGATTTTACGGTTTTGTATGTTTTCATAGTAATGCATTGTAACATTTTATATGCCCACAGATTTACACTTTTGGTGGAGGAGTACTGAAATCTAATCCATGATTTATGTTTGAATCTGTGGAAGCTGCATTCCACAGACTCTTTCTTGCTTTGATTAAATCCTGATACACATTCCAACACAAACACAGAGCGCGGTGCACAGTGAAGATCACTCAGCTTCAGACTGAATTTAAGATGTTTTTCTTTCTCTGTAAATTAACAAGTTGCCACAAATACACTCTAGAATTTCAGTAAACACATCACATATGAATTGCCAGTTGTTAGGTACAAAACCCTACAAATTAAGTTTGTATTTTTCAGTTGTTTTGCCCCTGCGTCTCCTTACATTGATAAAAATAAACAAACTTGTACAAAAGAGTTGATTACATTTGTTCAAAGCCTAATTATCTTTTATGCAGTGCTTTCTTTTTCTTTTTTTCTTTTTTTTCTTTGTTTGTTTTTCAGAACCCAGTGATTTACTGTTCATGAATTTATGCAACAAGGGAAAAGGAGGCAGACCTGGAGGCCATAACTCATAGGCTAAAAGTCTGCCTTATTTACATTGTATACAATGCAAACCTGATTTCTCATTTTGTTTTAAGCCTGCTGTGTAAATCTTCATGAGAGTGCATGGGGCCCATGATATTGCACAACTCTGCACGAGCACCACATGGTCACCCAGTAACATCTATCAGCAGTGTCAGTTGTCCTGCTTTTACCAAGGCATTTGAGATCATATGACGTCTGTCTTTATTAAAGTGGTGAGGGTCAGCTTTGAACTGGCGTGACAATGACATTTCACGTAAAATAAATTCCTCTGAATAGGCTATGGATTTTGGTTGTGCATGGTATCTATTTGACAACATCTCGATAAATTGCTAAATTTATTTGTCACTGAAATATGAAGTGATGCAATTGAGTTGCTTTCCTTTTTATTGCTGTAATCCAGTGTGCATTTCAGTGGAATAGCATTGGCACTGCAGGTCTTACAGTGTGGGAGTAACAGTAAAGACTCTTTCCTGAGGTTAATGGATAAGCTTAAGGTCTCTCTCACCCAAATGTTATTTTTATGGCTGATTTTGGCAGGGAGCCTTTTGTTTCATTAGACCACATCTTTATCATTTATGCATTGATGGGAACACAAGGTTTTGGGGTTAGAGACACTTATTCTCTAAATGGTATTTCGCTCATTCAGCCACAGGGCAAGGCTAATGGAATCTGCTGATCCCTACTGTTCTAAATGGCTGCAGAAGAGAAGTCAGCAACCCAAATTCTGTTTGAGATTCTGGGCACAAGTATTGCCAGAAGTAATACATTAACTATTGTACATTCAAATATTTGATGGTTGTCAATAAACTTAATAACAGTTTTCATAGATCTATAAAAGTATCTTTCAGTTTGTTTGCATTTTCATTTGCAATGAAATCTTGTTTCCACAGGCGATGAAGGAGCACTGTAGATGTGTTATGTATTTCATATTGATTGGGTGGGCTTACTTAATTCAATTGCTGCATATCCTTACTTGAAGGGGCCGTGAAAATCGTTTGAGAATCAATGGGCGGAAGCAGGCAAGACAAAAATAATTGACTGTTTTCAAACTCCTGCAGGCAGCTGAATAACAAACCAAAACAGCTCCCAGGGATGTTTGAAATTGGTTTGCAAATCCTTCAACCACATATCCCAACCAAGAAAAAAAATGGTAATCCAGATATCCATTTTAAACTCTATAGTGCACATTAAGTTTATCTTCTGATTTTTATGTTTTGACACCTATTCAGAAATGGTATTCTAATGGTCGGTAAGGTCTGCCTCGATCACAGGAGACTGGCAGGGATCATGGCTTTATCTTGACTGTGAAGGAGTCGACAAACCAGATGCAGTGAGGTGCAGCTCTCCCCCACGGAGCTGCCTCCCTGGGTGCCTTGAGGTCCACTTCCAATCTATTTGCTGTAATTGCCGTCAGAGTGTACACCTTGGAGTCCTCTAATTCCCTCTTTTATTTCAGCCACCATGAGGGAGACCATCTGTCCTCCTGCCTGCACTTCCCCCACCCTTTGGCTTCGGGTGTCTCTTAGTCTACGCATAAACACATGCTTGCACACACACACACACGCACACACACACATACACACACACAGATACACACACAGCACGCCAAGATTCCTTGCCTTTGTCTGAGACACCAGGGCTTTGATACATCACACCTCAGTCCGGCCAGCGTTACATGACTGCAGCACGGGACGCTGGCGTGGTTTTATGGGGTGTGAGTGAGGATGGCCACGAGGCTGGAACACAAAAGGTAAAAGTTGTCAGGAAAATGAAAGTAAAATGACACACATCCCCATCTGCCGCTGCGTGACTTTTGTTATTCATTCATTTTTTTCCAAAATCTCAATGTACCTGTGCCTGATCTGACATCGTAGCAGCAACACACGCATATACACACACCCAGGCTTACTTTAGGCTACACTGCAGGTCGGCCTTCTTCCCCTTTAAGCTTTAGGTTTTATTATTGCCAGCCTACACCCTGCCACATTTTCCTAGTACTGCCCCCTGGGAAAGCAGACTCAAGCTGTTGTTTGCAGCCAACACAGCTGAGTGTTCTCTCCTGAGGTGGCCACATTTTGTTTCAGAGACTGTAGCTTTGTTCCAGACCACTGGTAACAGGTAGGGCTTGACCCCGACGCATTGGCAGGACAGGTGCTGTGCAGGTGCACATCTTTACCTCAGCTTTATATCTGGCTTTTGTCCACAGGTTCTCAGAGCCCTCAGCATCGCCTGGCTCTTAGCTTCCACCTCACATCCTCTTATAAAACAAATGTACCTCTCCATTATTTCAATCAAAAGTCACTCAGCGGCAAATATTGCACTGCATAAACAAACAACAAAATGAAACAATAGAAAAAGACGCAGCCCTGGCAGCGGCTCCTTAAAACTGAATAATAAGTGACATTTTCTGTATCTATCCCCCTGCATCTGCGCTCTCTCACTGCGTCTTTGTTTGTGGTTTTCTAGACTGCAGCCAGTGTCTGGGGTGCGACTGATTTAAATACCATCCCATCTCATTAACATGCACAGATAGAGCTGCGAGGGCCAATTACATTCATCTTGTCATGTGGCTGGGCTTCCGAGTCGTTAATATTTTATGGCAACATGCTCCCCCAGCCGCAGCAGCAACACACCAGTGCTCTTACATTATTCCACAGCTCAGGACATGAGATCAGAAACATGCCTCTGAAAACACACTCTTTTGGGTCATGACAATATGAGCTTGAAAAATGAGCAGAGAGGGAAACTGATGGCAATTCTCATGTAGATGTGCCACATTTATAATAACTGATTATTATCAGACAAGAAAATCCTCAAAAAGAAAGCATTAAAGAGACATTTGAACATTTATTTATTTGTCTAGCCATTAAACATGATGCATCAAAGCAAGAAGACAAATGTATAGGCAGTAATTTCAAATGATGTTTTGGAGACATTCTAATAATTAAAACATGAGTAAACTGATATAGCATCATAATTAGGCTGAGCAGTCAACAGAGGAATTATGGGTCCTCCAGAAATTATGAATGCATTCACTGCATCAGCGGTTGAAGAGTGACTCTGTGTCAACAATAGCAGCGGCAAAGCAGAAAAAATTCTCTGTACCAGTCTGCCAGTAGACAAACATATTCCAACATGCATTTGTCTGTCGTTGTCTGTGTTGCATCTTTTTTATTCTTTCCATATAGCAAGCATATGAAACATGTCAGGTGACTAAAATTTGATTATTGAGAAGTGAAGGTTTTCCTCTAAATTATGTTTCTGGTGACTCAGTGTCGTCTCAGTGTAGCAGTGTCTCAATGTTATAGAACAGAAATCCATTCTGTCACATTTCTTTTAAAACGAAAACACTGCCATTATTGAAGAATTTATCCCAACAGTCTTGGTCATGGTCCTTAAGCAAAAGGTCTCATTTGGCAGTAACTGTCTACACAAAAACAACTAATGTTGCAACATATATTCAGTATCCACTTTGTTTGGTATACCACTGTGTTTATGCAAAGGGCATTTATGCATACCTTAGATGACAGAGAGTCATGTAGCAAATGTAGAAAGCGAACAGACATGGTTGAAAGGTTTTGTTAGTGTTTGTCTGGGCAGGATGTGTGATTTAAGCAACTTTTTTGCCTCCAGATGCACCACTTCCAGCATCTCGGAAATGGCTGTCCCTGTGGGATTTTCAGGCACTACAATATCTAGAGTCTACCGAGAACAGTGTGATCAACCAAAAAAGCAATCCAGTCAGCAGCAGTGCCGGGAATGAAAAATACTTGTTGATGAAACAGAATGAGGAGGTCAGAGGGGAATGGGTAAGCTAACAAGCAAGCCACAAGTATGTAAATAACAGCTACAGAGAACAGTGGTGTGCTGAGGGGCATCTCCAAACAACACAACGCATCAGACCTTGAAGTGGATGGATCACAGCAGAGGAAGACCATGCCAGGCTCCACTTCTGTAGCTTAGAAAAAGAAGATGAGGCTACAGTGGTCTTATGATTCCCAAAACTGCATGACTGAATAGTGGATTACTGAAAAATGTTGCCTGGTCCAACAAATCCTTGCAACTATTGGAACATGCTGATTACAGGGTCAGAATTTGGCAAAAACATCATGGATCCGTCCTGCCTGGTGTCAACAGTGCAGGCTGGTAACAGTGTTGTAATGGCATGGGGGAATGTTTTCTTGGCAAATATTTGGCCTCTTAATACCAGCATCGTTTGAATACAGCAGTGTACCTGAACAACACTGAGCAGGTACATTGTTTCATGGCTGCTGTCTCCCCTTATTCAAATTCTCCCAGAAGTATAATATGGCTTCATCTTAGGGTGGTTCATGGAACGTGTCGGTGACTTTAATTTACTCAAATGTCCTGCACACTGTCCCTAGATCTCAACTCAATACAGCACCTTCGGGATGAGGTGGAATAGAATAGAATAGAATGGAATAGAATAGAATATGTTATTGTCCCCGAGTGGAAAATTGTATTTTGTTTGCACCATTTGCCAAATATTTGCAACAACTGCATGATCAGGTCAGTATGGACCTTCCTATATGGAAATGCAATATACATACAGGTAATTTCTATACAGTGTATGTCGATATTAAATGCCTATATATGAAACATTCAAATTTGGCACATTTTTAAAGATGTCTAATATATTTTACAAAATGTCCAACCAGTGCATGCTGGGATAGTCTTCAGCCCCTCACAGCCCTGATCAGGACTAAGCGAGTATAGAAAATGGAAAATGGATGGATGGATATTTAAAAATAATGTCCTCCCTATTGTTTTCATATATGCACTCATATAAGTTACACATATCTATTCAACAAATACACCACCATGTCCAGAAGGGAAGTATATATGTTTGGTTTATATATAACTATATATGTAACATACAATTGTTGTACAACATACAGCAATTTCTCTCTCTCTCTCTCTCTCTCTCTCTCTCTCTATATATATATATATATATATAGTGTGTGTGTGTGTGTGTGTGTGTGTGTGTATGTGTGTGTGTGTGTGTGTGATGATCCCTGTAGTCCATGCCTTGATAAATTCAGGCTGTTCTGAAGGCAAAAGGAGCTGCTTGTACCTAATTAAGAATTAAGAAGTAACTGAGTGTAGAGTCTTACTTACTCATACTTTTCCTTAAGAAACAGGATGTGCAGGTGCCAAGGCATAAAAAACTCTGTCTGGAAATGGTGGTCTGTCAGTCTATTGGTCTCTATTTCTGTATCTGTCCTTCTTCCCCTCTCTCTTACACACACACAGAAACTTTTGTGACAATCATTGCAGCATTTTCAGTTATTATGCTTGATGAATTGAGCTAAATCTGAGCACAATAATCTGAGAAAAAATCTATGGCTCGGCTCCTGTAATTCCTTTAATGACTTCTCTAATGAAAGTGACCAGTCTTTAGAACGCTGGCTACAGCTATATGCCTCTACTGTACAGAGCGGGGATCGCCTGAGGAGACAAGCTCAGTGCAGTTCTGACTGGTAACAGCAGCAGCCTGCACTGGCTTGCCTTCTGGCTCTGTGGCGATATACACTAAGATTGATGTGTGTTCCTGACAAATAGCCAGGATGGCTATTTATATGGAGAGATGCTGCTTGGCAAAGTGAGGGGAAGAGTCACTTAGCAGAACAATTTCCTCACACAGCATGGTCCTCTCACTTCATCTTGCCAGCAGAAATTATATTCAGAGGAAGTGCCTTTCTTTCTAACCATACAGCTTTTGCACCTAATAATGTATTGCAAGTGTAAGGACTGAAAAAAGACCAGTTTCTATGGGTTAATAATTTCTGTGATGTGTGATATGATTCACTGGGGAAAATGAAAGCGCAGCCTAATACTCTCATTTGCTATTTATGTGCCATATCTATATATAACTTAGATGACAAATGCTACCAGTTTTATGCTAATTCTTTAACCTAAAATATGATCTGATCTTGTCAACATCACATCAAGAAATTCAAAAGCATGAACATTTGAAATTATTCTGTTAAATAAGTTGAACGTAAAATTAGAAATTAATGACTTTTGAAATCAAGAAACAATGAAAAGGCTACTGTGAAATTAATTTTATTATGTGCATGACGGCCTTAGATTAATTTCATTTCCATGGAATTATGTGACACCTTGAATACACTGACATTTGGGTTACAATTACACCGCATAGCAGGCAGTGATGGTAGGAATGGTGCAGTTTGTGATAAATAATTATTCATTAATATTGTAGCTGAATGCTGGAAATTAATTCATACTCCAGTGAGCACTGCAATAAACATTCCCCATTGCAATTTAGTGGGCTCCTCTTCTCATTTCATTGTAATTTTGAGATTATTATTTTTATAAGACCAAAACAGATGCATAATTTGATAAACTACTGCATCTGAATAATGTTAGCAAATGCAAAAAGAAATCCTCACCACACATTCCATAAGAAGTATAAATTTGATCCATAGGATATTTATTTAAGCATGAAGACTGCATTTACAGCATCTCCCTAATCACTGTTGGACTTCAGTGCATTCCCCTATCGACATCACTCCTTGAAACATGCTCTGGTACAAAAAAAAAAAAAAAAAAAAAAAAACCCACAATAAAGACTAATAACAGCAAAATCTTCTGAACATTACTCATTTCTCTTATCTGTTGTGTCGTAGCAGGGCATTCCTCATATCTCATTTCTCAAACAGCCAGGATTGCTAAAGCGTGAGGTGTGAGCGGCTCCACGTTTTGCATATCAACCATCTTCCTGCTGACAAATGTTAGGTTTAATAAAACCACAGAGCGAAGACAGGGCTGGGAAGGGAAGCCCACCAGGACAGGACTGACGCTGAGAAAATTCACCAGGAAATGAAAAAGTAGAATTGTCTGTGGGAAATATCATAATCATCATAATCATTTGTCAAACCATGATCTATATCTTTACCACACCGGAGATTGTATAGCTGTGGCAACTAGGACTTGCACAGTTTCAAAACTTTTTAGATATGCTATTTGTCTGAATCTCCACAGAAAAGAGGCCTCTGGAGCAGCTGTTGATGCACTCATTACATCCTGAATCACAGCTGAAAAGCAACAAATATCTGAGGTGTGTCCTCCATTTTTGAGCTACAGTCAGATTATTCAAATACTCCAAGAAATACTTCACAGTCATTAAGTAAACAGCCAAAAGAGGTAAAAAAAATCTATTGTAACCTTGCAGCTCCTCCATGTTACATGAATCAAAATGTACCAAAGGAATAAAAAGAATTCAGCTGGTGGGGAACAATTTGACAAAGCTTTAATATTAAAACTAATGTGGTTCAGCTATAGCAGCCTTCATCAGGGTTACTGAATTACATGATGCATAGTCAACAATAAATATGTTCAGTATCCAAAATGGCTACTTGAGGGTCCATGGACAAATAAGACATCAGTATTTAAAAAAAAAAAAAAATACCACCTAGAGTCATTGGATCCAACCCATTAAGGATATATAAAGATCCTTCTGGATCTTGAATGAGGAATACAATTTTAAGCATTTCCAGTAAATGTTTTAACATTCCATGATTTTCTTTACTGTAATGTGACTCTGATGGGATCATTTGTGGCTTTAAGGGATTGAACCTAAAGTAAACAGTGGCAAAAAAGAGATGGGTATGTCGTCTACCTCTGAAAACACATCACTTAGTCATGCAAATATCTTTATTCTTTAACCAAATATTTCCTGCACAATACTCTTGTGATAAACACACTGTACTTAGGCAGGTGGAAAACAGTAGAAATTCTGTCTCATTTAATGAGGAAATGAGTGCAACATTGCCAGCACTGGAGCAGTTGGCATGAGGGGAACGAGCTGCAAAACAGCATCAGACTACTTCAGTATGTGTGAAATGTTCACATGCAAAGTGTTTAGCTGCTTATCAAAGCAGCAGCCACAATACAGGAGAGATGCATGGCTTGTAGTTCAATTACAGCTTGGAGTTCTTGATAAGGGCAGGCTGACCAAACAGCCTCAGGCCGATAGCCAGGCAGGTTACTTTCCATGTCTGCACACCAAGTCTTCTTTTAATTGCCATAATGGAATGATGAGCGGAGTGTCTAATGTGTGAGCCATCTGTTTCTGTGGTGCAGCAACCCGCCTCCAGCACAAGACACAAGACAAAAAGGAACAGAAGTGGACACTGATTTTGGAAATGAATAAAAGCATGTATATGCTGCTGTTTAAATACAGTTCGGAGTACAATTCTGTACTGCTGCTGAGAAATGAATTTGAGAGCTTATTTCTATCTCTTCTCAATGGGTGAATCACAGACAATAACCATTTTAAATATTTCACCGGGAGAAGGAGGACACTATGTGACGTTAATCAACACAAAAATAATCAAATCAGTGTGAATGCAAAGTGGGCGGAATTAGATTTCTGTATTAATTATAACCCGATATCATCAACTCTCAGCTCAACGTCCAGACACCTCCACACTGCACAGCTTGCCGGGGGAAGACCGCATGGTGAGAGAGAAAATACAATTCCCACCAACTCCCTCCTGCTGTTGTCCCTCTCCCACTGCGCGGAGGAGACGGACTATTAAAGAGCGACTCGCAGAGCAGGCCAGCCTGCTCTTCAAAATGGCCTCTGACAGACATGCCACGGAACTAAGGGCATCTCCCCTGCAGCCTGCGCCGCATAAATGTTCCCATTAGTATGAACTACAGCATTTTGCCTTTTGCTGTAATGGGATCCACTGTGAGGTGGGAGGTTAAAATTCTAGTAAAGCATAACAACAAAAATTGCGATTGGCACTATTCCAGCAAAAGATGGGACAGAGGGTCTGGAGCTAAATGAATGCTGGGCATAAACACTGCAACTTAAGTACTTTTAGTTTCACTATACACAAATTTACTAAACTTCAAAATATGGAAATCCCTGAACAGAGTGAAATGAGTGTTGCCCTCTATTTTCGTTGTAGTCACACATTTTCCCATCCTCCAGTGGCTAGTTATATTGTTTTCGGTGAAATTCAGTAAAACATTCTAAACGGGATGCATTGTTCCTGTTCATTCTCCAATATGTGTGACTCAGAAAAGACGATTGTTATAGCTCTGCTTTAATTGCTATATCTGTACCGTCTCCCATTGGGAAGACGCTGCCTCTGGTACGTATTCACATACAGGCAAAGTAAATAACTTTCATACAGAGCCGGGCACAACTGCAACTGCAGCAATGCACTTCTCTTAAAAACAAAGAGTGTGTACTAATACTGTGTGATTCACTGTTTGTGTAATTGCATGTCCCAAGTAGATGAGACATGATGGTACCAAATGCTATATTTATTCACAGGACATTTCCATCACTGATGCATCATCTTGAATCTCTTCCATGATACCGCCGCTCCATTCCAAACTAATTAACACTTGATGGTCTGTGTGAAGATGGTTTCCACTATGATGAAAGCTAATTTAAACAGTCAGTACATTCCCAGGCTGCAGCGCCAATGTCAAAGTCAAGCAACAGAAGTATGTTACATGTGGTTGAAGTTATTTATTCTGTATTCAGAGTAAATAACTTTTGATTGTTGATCATTAAGGAGAGCTATACAAAGTGAAATATATAGGAGAGCCATAAAAATAAACAAATAGGCTAATGTCTTCCTTTCTGTCAATACAAACATATCAGTAAACAAACACTGATTATCTTAACATCTTTTTTTAACAGTGGAAGAACAATATGTTTGATTCAGCACAGACATTGATGACCGCTGCCTATGTTGGCTGTGGAAACAGCTTGATTATCACCTCATTTTGACAGGATAAATGCATTATCAAAGGCAATTAAGGTGTCAGTCGTGTTTGCACAGAGAGATGTATGACGCTTTGATGATCAAGATGAAAAGGTATATACTGACCTGGAATGAACTGTCGCCGCGGTTATCTGTAAAGATTTTCCATTGCAGTTTGCTCTAATTGTTTCTGTGGAAAGCAAAAATTATGAATGGCAAATTAAAAAAAATATACAGTTTTTTCTGGATTTGTCAGTTGTATTATTGATATGTTAGTTTTGGGCTTAAATCTTGTTGAAATAATCTACAGAGATCAGCGTAAATAAATGGAAAATGAAATGAAAGATTATCTGTGACATATGAATCAAGTACAGACTGGTCATACTGTCAAATATTGTAAACTATTTTAATATTGCTCTATGTAAACTCTTTATAATCCAGCAGCACATGATACACAAGAGCACAAAAAGGCAACAAACAAGACTCTGGTCTTGTATGTTGGTTAGTACTGGTTGTGAAATAAAAGGAATGTGCAACTTTGATTCTTATTGGCTGGCGCCACACACACCCATGTGTTCTTTTAAGGGGAGGCCATTTCCTCAAGCTTTACCCATGTAGTAAGTACCTCATGTCTCCCATGACTTTATTTACAGTTACAAACTCTTAAGCATGTGCATTAGTGTGAAAGATTTATCACTCAAGCCTGTTTCATTTGAGAGGTGCCGTAACTCTTTCTCTTCAGGCTCTGTAATAAGAGTGCAGAGAACACGCACTAATGTAGTCATCAGAAGAATTTCTATGAAATCTGTTCGAATCTGGATGTCTGATGGTTAATGTGGAAGTGAAGTGCAGAGTAATGGCACTAGTAATTGAGAAAATAGGTCACCTGGGACATGAGGTGTTTGCAGGTGGAGTTAATGGAGGGGTTAGTTTGGTTAAGGGCTAATATGAATCACCAATAATATGTTCTAAATACAGACAGATACAGACTTCATCTCAAACGGCCTGGATTGATAGGTTTACACAACTGACAGATTGAGGTCAGAGCTTTAAGCCAACAGTCCTTACATCCTAATGGAAGTTAGATTCACATCAAATCCTCATGTAGGAAATGAGATGAATCCAGGTACCTGGTTCCTTATTAAGAGGATACTTAGCGAGAGGGCCAAACGTTTATCGCCGGCTTTGTGTGCATGTTGTGGTTAATTATTATTTCCACAGGAAATCCCTGTATCCCTCCA
>OMKZ01031165.1:55142-73592 GCA_900302535.1 Neoniphon sammara
ACACACACACACAAACACAATATTGACTGCAGCTGCATCTCCCAGAGGGGAAAGGGTAATTTGTCCAGCTCAGAAATAAGGGTCTCTCCATTTCTCGCAGCAGGATGATGAAAAACATGAAACCGTGCTGCTAATGAAAAGAACACTCAGGATGTGTATTATTATTCCATCAGTCTCACCTAGTGAGCTCTGGCCCAGGTCCACACCAGAGGAAGGGCCACGGCTTTTCCACCCTCTCCTTTCAGAGAATCTCGTGGTAGGCTGCCACTCGCAGATTTCCTCTTCATTCATTCCACAGGAATTTGGCTGCCATTTCCTGAGCAGAGGAGAAGGTTTGACTGGCTTCGTGCAGGGCCAAGCTGGTATTTATCTAACCACACACTGGGCCTGATTCATGTGAAACAAGCACGCCCTGTAAACAGTCTCATTACTGAACTCCAACACTTCATTACTCAACGAGCCAAGTCACTGGCTGGTGAGGGAGCCTTTGACGGTGTAAAGCGTGGTTTGAACACATTTTCCTTGATTCGGCCGTGTAGAGGCAGATGGATTTATCTCTGAGGTAATATGATCTTAACATGCAACTGATGTGGGTTATACTAGTTGCATAATCACTGAGCGAGCAGAGCCAAAGGGGTCCAGTGCATGACTCAGCCACTATGCTGAATATAACATTGTACAGCATTATGGTTTGCTATTACTTATTCTTAGCACCCAGACGAGCAAATGCCAATTTACTGAAAAGCAGGAATATAATTCTCACCACAGGATCCAGGACGTCTAGTGACAAAGCTGAAACAACAAACATTATTTATTTGTTGCATTCAGATCTGAAGCACTTATACCAGTACATTGTATCCTCAAACAAATGCACCCCTGAAGTGATGCTAACCTTATATCCTCATCAACGTTTTGCTAGCACAGTCAAGATGATAATTTGCAATACAACAAATCAATGTAATGTAATCTAATACCTAATTTGATTTAATTGCGACGGAAACAGACATATTCATTGCCTCCTAACCGAATTATGTTTATCACAGTGGGAATCACAAATTATTTCCTAATATCCTCTGTCATTTAATCTCTTGCATTTGCACAACAGGAATCTAAGAGGGAATCATTGCCCCTCTAAATCTATTTGTCACATCTCTCAAACTCACAGCTCTCCTCTCTGTGTCTCACCTGTAATTTGTAATGTTAAATAAAGGGCAATTCATTTCCTGCAGGGCTGAGCAATAACCCAGACTAATACTGAATCAGCCACAGATTCAAATTCATTACCCTCTAGTTCTCCTGCTGCAAACACAAAGTGCCAGGCGGTTTCCATTCACACCTGTGTGCAGCCGTGAATATTACTGCCTTACATTACAGCAAAGCTCTTTATATAAAAGCACAGGGCATGGTGAATGAAGTGCCAGCTTAATCTGAGCACTCAACAACGCACTCAGTGAAGTCTGACTTTTTTTTTATATATATGATTCTATTTGCTACCTCAGTTATTCTTCATTTCTGAAATGCATGGAGGTAAAGGCTAACAATAGAATATTTATCAGTTTTAGTTTCTAACTGCAAACTAAAGGTAAAGAGAGCTGTATGTTAAGGAAGATGAATAAATGACTGGCCATATGTAAAGACAAGGGGACAGGGCTTTTACATAGTTGGGGATGGCACTGATAATATGGCCAGATGCCATGTGCCAAGTGTAGTAATCCTAGCCACACAATGCCAATGTCTCTGTGTTGTTGTTTTGTAGAAGTGGGTTACCTAAGTTTTACATCAACAATACATGCAAAAAGACTTTTGGCACATGCAATACCACATAAGGGTGCCCACTTTGTTTTCATGACTGTTTTTGAAGGTCAATATCTCAAAAAAATTGACAGTTTTGTAATTGTAGCAACTCCCCAAGATAACTTCAATTTGAAATTAACAAGCGGCAAAGGTTACTTGAAAATTATTTCGCAGTTTACCAGTAGTGGTGTATCTGAGCTGAACTTTCTTTGAGGAATGAGTGTCCAGTAGGATCTGGCCATAGTGCAAGCCCCGCTGCAGTGTGGGGACTGTGTTGCTGTCTGGCTGTATTCACCTGAGCCAAACAAATGGCTGTGTCAAGTTATCTCTGTTCATATACCCCTCCACTCCAGAAAGCTCAATTTTTCAGCTGGATGCTGGCAAACGACTACGGAGGGAGGTGCGTGACCCTGATGACTTCAGTGGCACCGCAACCAACTGTGAGACAGAAATTGATTTTGAAAATACAGGCCATGTGCCCAGAAAGTGTGGGGTGTTTCCCGTGAGCTCTCTGATTTGTAATCCAAAATACGAGAGATGAAGCAGTACCAAAATGTGGTCATCCTAGAATAAAAATTCCTGGGTACAAAAGGTAGATTCTGACTACGCATTCATACTTACATTTTGATAAAATTACAAACATTTATGATTTTTATACATCTTTAATGTAGATTTGTACCAATGCTGGGTTTGATGGGGAAATGTGACTAGACTGGCATCATGGCCTTTATCACTGGACAACAAAAGCAAAAGTTATGAGAGAGAAAGAGAAAAAAGATAACCCCTGATGTCAAACTTCTTAAGCTCACAAAGACAGTGACCCTTCATGGTGCTGGAAGGTGGAGTTTTTAAAAGCTTGAGGCCATGCAGCAGCACATGCCTGAGCCAAAGCAAGCTACAGCGCTGCTTCTGTTAATGTAGCATAGAAATGATTATGACAGGCTTCATCAGTCCTTCTGATCTGGCAGAAAGGCTGCATTTAGTGTGGCATATTCAGCGGTTTGCAAAAATGTTCCTCTATTTCCTGCTCCTATTTGTAGCTGGGATCACAGAGTTGTATTTGACCCCGTGCTTACACTTCCCATGCCTCCAAATGAAGAGACAGGCGGATGATTGAGAGGCGAACCAGCTACAGCGCAGTTCAACATTTTTTTTTATCAAATGAACTAGGCTTAAATATGTGTGTTTGTGGAAAAGTAGTAAAATCATACCAGCTCTGAATATGACCTCATAAAGGTTCACCTGCATCTAACATTTGTAGAGTTGCTCTATTTAACAAACTTGTCAGAATTTGTATCACCGAAGAGATAAAGCAAATGTTGTCTGATATCAACAGTGCAACATTTTTACATCCATTTTCTTTTTTAGACAGTTTTATGAACTGAAATGAATCTTTAGCCTGTACTACCCTAAACTTGTTAGAACCAGAGACTAAGAAACGTTCAATAAATTGCACAAATAAATTTTAAAAGAAAAAAAGTAAGGATAGGTGGGCAATTTTAACATCCATATCTGTAATATCCATATCACATTCCTTCCACTGGTTGTTTGGCTTTACACTGTTATGCTGTGGTTCCTGTAGTGCTTTCAGGATCTTCTGACCCCTGCCAGCAGGGGGAGCACTTTTTTTTTTTTAAACTCACCTTCATTGTCATGTCCAGCCCCCTGTCTCTTGGCCATGCTGCTTGACTTCCTAGACAGCTTGGAAATCACATAGAGAGAGAGAGAGAGAGTGTGAGGGGGAGATACACAGTAATTCTGTGGTCATGTTAGATACCTCATGGTATGCACAAGAAACGCCAAATAGTTCTTTCTGTTTGTTGGTTTTTGTTAGAAAAAAAGACACATTTAAAAAATGAATACACTTTATATGGAATGTTTGATGAAAACAGTATGTGCCATTACGCTTGAAAATCAGTAGTCATTCTTTATTAATGTGACAAAACAACATACAGATGCAAGAGGGATATTCATCCTGACATCATTTTTTGTGTGTTTTGAAAATACCCTCTAAAATTAGACTGTAGCATTGTTATAACAATTAAAATGTAATAACATGTTACAGAAATAATCAGGCACAATAAAAATATGCAGTGCACCTAGTTGTGGTTATTTTGTCAATTTTGAATCATTTTCTCTTTTTAGTAATAAATGTCAGTGCTTTGAAGGATCATAGAAATATGGGGATGGCAGCCCAATCAGGCCACAAGGTGGTGCTATAAGAGGAGTTTTGGTTGTGTTGACATGGTTTACAGCTACAGGATTGGAATTGGGTTGTTGTATTTAATGTACACACTCCACAGTGTAATGCATGCAGTGTGTTAGTGCATACGTCCCTTAATGCCTCATTATTATGCCCATTTCAGTCCCCAGTCATGCATTTATTTATTTATTTATTTATGTATTTAAGCAACTATTGATCCAATGCTTTTAGACGTTCCTCTTCACGCTCTGCAAGAATCTTCAAGGTAAGAACAAAGGCGAACGACCAGCTTGCTCAGGATACATGTTGTGTCTGATGACCAACAACAACCTTTACTGCCAATAAAAGGGACAGGATACACAGAGCACAAGGAGAAACCAATGAAACTGGGCTGGAATGGTGGTGGTGAACAATGCAGAGGGGCGGTTGCCAGGTTTTATGGTCTGGGATCCTGCTCCCAACCCCCACTGGGTCCCTCTTCCTTCCTGCTATGTACTGTAGTTTACACTTGAGCCACTATGAACCGCGTTTGCTGAAAGAAGCGAGGCAGAACAATGAAACAATGAGGCTGCGTGGGGAGTCATGCCAGGCTACAGCACTAGGTAGCATGTTACGTGAAATATGGTTTTGAACACCTACATGATGTCTGTGAAATACAGTACTTACTAGCTGCAATACATATTCACAAATGATAACTGAGTCTTTATATCAATTTGCGTGAGATATTCATATAGTTGTCATTTGTGAAATAGATGCAGAGCTGTGTATGACTTCATTTAGATGAGGAAGTTAAAATAAAATTCATGACTAAAACACTGTAAATTATAATGCAAGTCAAAAATGGGGCTCTATTTTACACACACATGATAATAAACGTACAAAAGTATGTTTATAAATTCCATTTGAATTTTCTGCTGGCATTCAGTGAAATTTTATTAAACCGGCATTGATTTCTCTGCATCATGCTCTTGTTTTGAAGAGCATGTAGCCATAATTGCCTAAGTTGAACTAAACCGCACTATAGATTAGATTGGATCCGAGAAAACACTGCCTGAGGAACTTTTGTTTTGGCATCCTTATCTGGGTTATTGGCACGTCATTCTATCTCTGTCATTAATGACACATGTTACACGGAAATACTGGCAAGGCTGACAGTAGGGATAAATCAATGTAAAAGTATTATGCTCTGTAAATCTTAATGTTATGGTGCGAACAAACAGTCTTTGTAACTTCTCCATGTGTACTGCTAGCAATGTGGCTGGAAACTTTATATGGTAATGAAAATTTAACAATAAAAAACATTTGATGTGAACAAACATATGTAAGTTGTAGATAGCAGCAGCTCATATTTTCTTTCTTTTTCTTTTTCTTTTTTTTTTGTCAGCAGATAAAAAAACAAGCAAAGCAAGCTGACCATAGCTGTGCAGTCCACATCCAAATCACATACCATGTGACAGGTAATGGAGGAACCTGTTTGTGACAGTGCCTTAACAGCTGGAACTGTGGTCATCCATCAGCATTGGGTTTGATATTGGGCTGGCTCCCTGGTGGCTCATTGACACCGATGACAAACCTGTCGGAGGGAGTTATAGAGCTGCCAATCCCTTCACAGCCTGCCACTTACTCAACTGACATTCATCCAATCACAGGCCAAAGACTTAATTGACCCACCCACTTCCACTCAAGTCTAAATACTGTCACTGCTAATGACATTTCCTGATAAGACTACATTTCAAAAATGACGCTCTGCTGTATGTAAAAATGCTATTCTGGTCAAAATCTGTATATAAAAGACTTAATATAACTTAAGGTTGCATAAGATCTACAACAGTGGTGCACATTAGCAGTCTACACCTCTGGTGAGAATACTGTGTTCCCCACAACAGAAAACAATGCACAGCCAGACAGGCATTTACAACTCCAACTATATGACTGCAATAAAAAGCATGGCAAATGAGCCATTCTGGGAGCCCCAAGCCAGCTGTTGAGTGAGTGGTGTGCATAATAAGGCTTAATGAAGGGTTGGAGTTACCAAAGTGTCCAGGGAATGAGAGGGAATAAACACAACATAAACAAGTCCTAAAACTTAAACTTGCCAATCTGAAACATGTTGCTTGCAATCATTCCAGAGTTGACAGAATGAGATTTCTTTTTTACACAAACTTTGTGATCAAAGGTTCCAATCGGCTGCGTGTTGCTGAGGTTTTCTGCTCTATAAATTGGAGCGGAGTATCCCAGGACGTACAAAATATGCTCCCTCTTGGTGTGAGTTCTGTGCTGGGTCTGCTGAGGGCCACCATGTTTTCAAGGTGAGATTATCTACACTGAAAGGACACTTCCTGGATTGGGAGCCTCTCTGGTTTACAACTTCCTTCTTGTGGCGACAATCCCTCCAAAATATGTGTCAGGTTGTTGAACAAGAGTGATGACGCCCTGCACAATTGGAAAAGCCTTACTCCTCAGGGAGGTGTAGTACTTTTTCTTTTAATACTGAAACCAAAGCATGTGCTGTGACTTTCCTCTCAGCACTGGCCAGAGTAAAACCACACTGCTCTCCATGTGCATATTTCCACTCCCGGCTCACGGTGATCAGCTTACCCACTACAGCCATGTAGAAGAGCAATACATTGTTATACTTGGCTCTCTTTGCAAGAGAACTGCATGTTGGACAATCCTGCAAACATTTTCCTGCTGTACCTCTTACAAGCAAGGAGGGAGGTCATTACGTCCTTTTTCCTGAGAAAACATTTCCTTATCAGCTTTCTGCTCAAATTGGATTAGAATTAAGTGTTTGATGTTGGTGTGTGGTAGAAAGGTGCTGGCTGTAAATCACAGGTATAGTGAAAGTTGCAATAACTTATGCTTTATTAACCGCTCATTTGAACGTGCTAATGATGGCACTCTGACAACAGGAAACGGTGCTGGAGGCCATAGTGTTGGATTCATTTTCCAATGCAATATTTCTGTGAGTCTTCAAAGACGAAAAGAACGGGGCAAAGGAGGAAACAGCTGCATTGGCTCTTGCAGTGAGCGTACGACTGAACAATACAGCAAATACTGACTCTATGGAAGCCTTCCACTCACATTTTCAGCCTCTCGTGTTGAGCCCACAATCGGAGGCTGATACATTGCAACTCTGTGTAGGCTGAGCATTCACAACTTGATAGTGAAAGGGGGTTATTGTTCTTGAGTGCTCATAACAAGACAAGACATATTAAGAAAAGGTTAAGAGACACTGCTTGCAGCACAGAGGTCCATTCACTTAAAGTGATGCATTGCAAGATTGCTTTCCTATTGGGCGGAACATTTATTTTGTGTGAAGGGTGTAGACTTACTGTGTCAGTAAACAGACTTCGCAAGCGTGTTTAGGCTTTCTTGCTACTTATAGTTCCAGACATACTCAAAATGATGGTTGTTGATTGCATACTTGTGGAATGGACTGAAGGCTATAATGCTGCTTGTGTCTATGTATTGCATAAAGGCTATAATCATTCCCATTATTGCATTTAATGTGACTCTCAAAGACTTTGTAAGATGGGTTTTTATTAAGCTGTACATATAAAGAGCTCATTTGCAAAAATATATACATATACGATGTATATTTTCAAATGTATGAATTTCTATAAACCATTTTCCCCCACATAATATCAGTTAAAACAATCTCACTATTAGGGCAAGCAAGACGAAATTTTGGATTTTCAATGCAGTTATTAATGTTTTAACAGCTGATAGAAACACATTCTATTATCAGTTTGGTAATTAAACCTATTGGATATAATTATGAAAACAGTTATTTTTACATTTGCATCTACAACAGACAGCAGCACTAAATATTATAACTGGATATTTGAATATTTCCTCCATACCTGAGGTATTGTGAAAATATCTGAGACACAGAAGCTGTCTAAGCTCTAGGTTCTGCTTTTAAACCAGCAGCATTAACTGAATGCTGCAAGCTGAACTGTTTCTGCCTAAATGATCCCATGCAAATGCTGGTGATCAAGTGGCTGGGTGTGAAGTGACCAATGCTGTGCCAGAGAAACAAGCCAGAGCTGACAGTCATGCCTGTCCAGTTGGCCAGGTCAAGACATCTGAGTCAGACAAAGCAAATGGCACACCGTCTGTCTCATGTTACCACTGTCAGCAAGGGGGCCGAGAGGCTTTTCACTGACACCGACACCAACAAATTTCCATGTGGGTGAGGCTCGGGAGCGCTACACATACAGGAACAGCAGACGGGAAGTACCTCATCACCAAAGTGTTTCTATTTCCCGATGTCGCAGCCAAGGGTTGGAATGATCTCAAAGCTTTCCCCTCCTCAATTAGCTCATAGTTGATTTTGTTAGGGAATTGTCCTGGGATCATGCAGTAAATATCTCACATGTTCAAACACGCACATAGTCATACACACATGGGAAGGAGAAAAAAGAGAGAGAGAGAGAGAGAGAGAGAGAGATGACACTGGATCTCAGTAAATAAATGAAACAAGACCCAGTGCCCACATTGTATGAAAAGCACTATTAAAGCGTCAAAAATGATCTTCGTTTTTGTTGATGGCCAGCTATGTCAAATTGTTCTGTAATACTTTGTCTTCTTGCTCACGAAGCAGACATACATATTCTCGAAAACCATAAATATGACACATCAAAGTTTTGTACAGTCAGTGCCTGTAAAGCACCTTGACTTGACCCTGACACCACTTTCTCCAGCATAACGCACAGTATGTCAGCAATGTGCAGGTCAGCGCTGAAAGGACCACGGGATAGCATGTCTGCCAGGGTTTTAGTGGCCTTGTAAACATAAAGTTGCCTTGTAAAGTTTCATTAAGTGCTAAAATCTCTAACAACTCATTTCTTTTAATGTCACTCTCCTGAAAATTACAAAGCTGTTGATGTAAAAAAAACTGTGCAGATCAACAAATCATCTTACTGTAGGCTGTGGCTCATACTTGGTGCACTGACTGCCTGCTGCTGGGCCGAGGGCAGACTTCCAAGTGTGTGTGGAGTCTGACGCAACGCATTACCACTAGAGGGCAAAGCAGCTCCAAAAATCTCTTATGACTCATGCCGCCCTCAGTTGTTTGTGACTACTGAGATATTAGAGAGGAAGAAAAGACTAACGTGCTTGGCAGATCATTCAATTATCAGGGAATAAAATACTAATTATTTGATTACAGTGCACAATACATAATGCATAAATGCTCAAATTGAATGTGTTTGTTGCAGCAGCAAGCTGTTGCATTTTTATAAGACCTTTACATCAAGATAGCCTTATCATGATGGATATTCAACGAGGAATAACCTCTTTTATCTTGAAATTATCTATGATAGCTTGTTTGTAATAGATAGGGCTTTTGCATAGAATACGACAGGGTCAGTGCGCCCTCTTAGTTTTCAGTTTCAGATCTTTATCTTTGCCTGTGCAGCTGAAGTTGGATGGAAACAGCATTGTGAGGCCCATGAATAAGAAAACATATATCCTTCATAAACACAGAGGGTGCTGAGATGGACTGTATTAAGTACTTCCTGTTAGGGTGGGATGTTGGCATGGCTCTGGTATGGAGCTGGATTCCCTGGTCTGCAGCTGCTCCTCTGTGCTATGCCGTGCTCCCCTTGGCTGTGCTGTGCTCCAGAGAGAAGACCCACTCTGCTCCTCTGAGTCTGGGCCTCAGGCCCCACAGCCACCTGGGCCACAGGGAAAAGGAATGCGCTGACTTAATGATGTACCGTAAATCAGAGGAGCCACACAACGATCCCAGCGCTGCCATTGGACAGCACTGTGCCTCGAAAAGCCCAGCCCACTCTGAACTGGAGCCCCAATACAAAAGGCATGTGGAAACATAGCATGTGGAATCACACAGAATTAGTTTGCATGAGGACACACTCTGCACCACCGTGGTCTAGGTTGTACCACTTCTCCAATCACCTCTGTGGAGGTCGAAGAGGTCTGAGCGAGGCACGACAGAGAGCAGAGGGGTTGGAATTGAGTGCGGAGGAGCCCGATCCCCTGAAGGCTGATGGGAAACTAGTTGGGGGCACTGAGGGGCTGAGCACTGAGGCAGACGGCTCTAAGTAATTGCAGCTGCTGCTGAGGCCTTGAAGTTGGCTACAATAACATCCAGCCAAGTCAGGCCAAGTCAGGCAGATGACAAGGTGTGAGAGAGCATGATTGTTTTAATTCTGCTATAGGTGGCAGTTGATAAATAATGAGTGTTTGAGGGTGAACACAACAACAATAGTGCAATCTAGCATTTCCTCTGTAAATTATTTTGGTGGAATCAGTGGTTAAGGATAATTATGGTTTTAGTGTCATGCCAATCCAAGTTTTTGATCTAGGGCAAACTGTAGTGTTAAAATAGTTCATGTGCAGTGTATTATTATTAAAGGGCTGATTCTAAACATTGAGCTTTTATTATCATTATGTGAGAACTTGGGCAAAATGACAGCGTTTATTCTTCTTCTTTATTGTATATTTGCACATATGCATCGGTGATAGAGTATTTTCCCTATAGTTATACATACTGTGAATATAGAGGAAACTTTGCTACTATCACTTCGGTTGCTGCACATGTTTTAAATTTTGTGCTCAATAAAGCACAAGTGTGCTACACCTGAGGATCCTCTCTCTGCATCTGTCAGTGTCCCTTTGGTTACCCTGTGTTGTATCATTCTGCCTTTTTATTTTGTACTAAATTATCCATTTTTATTTTTTGCCTTAGACGAATGGACGTGCATTGTGATGAATCACACTGGGAGCTATTTCAATTCACCGTGCAGAGCTCCTATTCTCTCCTCTCGGGCAGCGTGTTCTGAATGGAGGGGTTTACAGTACAGCAGCGCTAGCAGCAGAGAGGTTGATGGCGATAGAGGTTTCATTTTTCTCCCCAAGACTAAGTTCTCCATGCAGTGTGGGACAGAACTAATGACAGTCATGTTAATGATGTTGACACTCCCACCAGCGCCAGCCAGCGTACAGTAATGAGGGGAAGTAAATAGCAGGTAGCTGACAACACGGCTGCTTCCGCTGGCACACAACTAATGATCCCTTTCACACCCCCTGAACATACTTTGTAAAGATGACAGCACACTGTTTAGGAGGGTAAATCCTGCCTTTCTTACACCTTCACTCTACCTGTCATTGGAATACACCTTTGTTAAAACATGACGGACCATCACTTGTACATCTGTATTGTCCTCACATCACAGATGTCTGAGATCCCAAAGAAACTCTTGAAAAATGATCTGCTGATACATGGAAGCTTGATATTGTTACAGATCCACCCTGCTCATCCTGTAAAGCTCAATGCATAGAGCATGGCACAAACACTGCCAGAGTTACAGATTATATTGTCACTGGGCACCCCCATGTTACAAATATGCACACCTATGCCATTATAGGGGATGCACCCGACTAATTCTACAAGGATTTGCAGAAAGCATCCATTTATTGGCATATGCAATGAGTTAGACTGTGCAAAAGGTTGCTAATTTTGATTTTCATTCTGTTAGAACATGCTAGATTTAGATTTTGCTTCACTGTCCAATAAATCAATGAATTTGATAGTGTCATAGATATGAATTTTGCATTTGAAGCCTTCCTTCAGATCTATACAGTAAGATATCACTCCTCTGGCTGGGAGAATTAAACCAAGCCGAAGCAATATGATACCATGAAAAAAAAAAGAGGGAAAAAATGGGAGAAAGAAAAATGAGTGGTGTAAGTCCTTTGGTTTACCTGCTGTGCTCCTCTCATATGTGGGGGTATGTGTCTCAGTGACCCCGTGCTGAACTCCAAAGTGAAAAATTCATTCACCTCAGGAGTGTCTGTACAGCGTGTGAAGATTGATGCATGTGGCAGAACACATGAGTAATGATGTCAACAGTCATCTCAGCAGTGGCAGCTATTATTATCATCTGCACCCCGAAATGACACCATGCCTAATCTGATCCCTAAACAAACTATCACAGCCAACTAAAGCAGTCTGCCATGCTCTGGTCCCACATAATATAATTTACATATTGAAATCAGATGGAATGTGAGATTTAGCTCAGTGATCCAGTATTAATGGCTTTCCCAAATGAAAATGATCTCCATGTTTCAGGAGCATATTTCAAGAAAAGGATATGGTAGATGTTCTGCCTAGCAGCATGTGATATCTCATGTGATGAGCATCAACCCCCTTTGCCATTGGTCGTGCTTAAAGCCATGGAGCATAGTAAAATGCATGAATCTGCCCCACCGGCTGAGGTCCTGAAAGCCAAGCCATGACACTCACCATAAGCAGACAGCATTGATCAACATGTAAAGGCACTAGAGGCTTCACATGTGGAAAAGGTTACATCACATGGATGTAACAGCATATAATAACTGCACCTCCAAATTTGCAGCAATAAATCTCTAAAAGCTTTGGGAAAGCAAGCTCTATGTCTTTGTCTCTTTTCATCTTGACCCAACATTTTTGTTTTTTAGCATTTTACCAAGACAGAAATGTTGAAAAATGAGGCTCAACATCGCGGAAGAAAAGAATAACAACAATATGAGACCTAGACTATTTTTTTAAACCTCATACCAGCGTCAGGACCAGGTTTTTGTTTGTTTGGTTTCTGTGTGTTTGTGTGTGTCTGCACGCGAGAGAGACAGACAGATACACCGACAGACAGGCTAAGGGGGTGGGTGAGATGGGGGGTGGAGCTTCCATCAACACAGTGTCTGCAGAGGCACAGGGACTCTCTGACCCTCCTGTGAACTTTCAGGGGGGTTGGAGAGGCCACCGTAGAGGGCAAAGGTCAGAATCCATGCTCATCGCAAACAATGCTTGGCTTTGCCTACAGCACAGAGGGAAGACAGTCACCACAGGCCGCTTGAATGTAATTACGCTAAACCCCGCTCTCATGACTTAATCCAGTGTATATTCATTTATTGTTCATTCAGATTTTGCATTTTGCTTTAATTCAATAGAAACTCTTGCTTATGTTTTTAAAAATTACACACTAATTAGATTTATCCAGGATGAGCTGGAGAGTTGAGCTTTGTTTTATCTGTGCAGGCCAATACAGAAAGAAAAAAAAACATTTTTCTTATGCATTTGCCCATAGAGAAATGTAATATAAAGTATGTACATATTAGAGATTTACATATCTGGCATATATAATGATATTAAATGCCCATATATGACACTTAGTAGAAATTGGCACATTTTCATATAAGGACATATATCTAACATGTAAATACATGCACTATCCCCATTGTCATCCCCACTGTTTCCATATATGCACATCACTTACATGTATATGTTCAACATATATAGGACACATATATGTCTGTTTGATTTATATATGACTATAGATGTAATGATTTCTATGGTATAGGGGCATATAGGGTATGTTCATATATTAGATTTCTATATGTGTTGCATTAAAGCATACTGAACTACTAAAAGCATTACAAATGAGGTCACCGTTATTAAATTGATACTGTGTATAGGTCCAGAATGGGGAGAAACTCTGAAAATGGCTTTTGAAAACTTAGAAAATTTTCATTTTTATGACAGATTGAGTTTATGGTTTGTGTGTTTGTGGGCTGTTGACTGAATGTTTGCATATATGTGTGTCTGTACACATGCATGACTGTAATAATTTGTTACTAGTCCTGTAATGAGTCAGAAATGTTACATGTCAGCATAGGTTTTCTCCATCAGAGCTTTTTTTACATGTTGAGAATACATCTTGCATCCTTGAATAGAGAATTATCACAGCGCCAATAAATCAACTCAAATGTTAAAGAGTGATCCAAACATAGTATGTACTTGTGGGTGGTAAAATGTTATGTCAGCACCGAGCTTTGCTGAGAAAGGAGTGTAGAAATGTCCATTTTGCCCTTGTGGCAACATGTGCACCTGCTCTGCAGTTGCCAGATCTAAATGGGAGAGACTGGGAGCTGGATGGGGAGAAAAGCATCGGGCTTGTCATCACGTCTGCTGCTGTGCTGAGGAGTGGACCGAGAGCGGAGAGACAGAAGGGTGCCAAAGGGATGTGTCTGTTGCGGAACGATGGGAGTGACTAGCTCAGCTTTGCATGGCCCAGTCATATGTCCCCCGTGTGTCCCCCCGAGGCCCTGGGAAATGCTGAGCAGCAGGAAACCAGCGCACCAGAACAGGCAGGCCCCATGGTGCAGCCGCTCCACAACAGCACAACAAAATATCCCGCCATCGCAACCGTGCACACACACATAAACATCTGCATGTAAAAAAAAAACATAAGCACACACATACATACAGACACACACACTTGCACACAAACACACAGGTCCTCCCTGGCTGCTTGCTGATACATTCACTCCTGCTGCAGTACAGTCACCACAATTCTTATTGTGAAGATGTAAATGAAACCGATTGTGGCTCTTGAAAGAAAGCCGAAGCTTACTGTGGTGATTCCAATTATTTATAGCCATACTCTCTTTCTATCAGAGTAATCAGCACTGAAACACTCAGCTCACACTAATGTGTATTAAAAGCAGCTTGGACTTGTATTCCTCCCCTAAACCACTAGGGGGTAAAGCTCCCCACAGTAGATATGGCTGCTGATCTATGCAGCAGGGCTAACTGCAACTAACCCTGTTCCCCCGGACCAGACCTCCTTCTGCTCTGTTATCCACGGGCCTAAATGAACCAGTCCACCTCCGCTTGATTATCATGATGTAAAGCCCTCCTAATTGGATTCTCCGCAGAGTTAGGACTTGTTATTGTAATGCGTTATCTATTTTCTAGATTTCTTCTGCAGCATCTGGGAGATGTTGTCATTCCAATGATAAACACCATTTTCACTTGAGCCTTTATTACTAGACACCGTGCGCGAGAAATGGAGATAAATGAGCGCGAATCCCCCAGCTCAGATATGCTTCTATAAGCTTTCACCTCCCGTATACCCCGATGCTCTGCCAACGACCTTCTCTCCACATGGGAAATGCACCATCTAACAAATGACCAGAAGGATTACGCACTTTGAGCAGGAGGGAAAATTGTTCTGTAACCACATGTTGAGCAGGCTCCACTGGAAGAAAAAAACATTCGCAGTTTGACTGTTTGGCCTCTATAATCCTTATCTAAACAAGGGATGGACTGCTCAATGCAACTACTTCTGTGTATGAACAGTATATTTATTTTCTCATGTATTATGGAATGGTCATAAAATTATTGGTCCTGCTGTTTATATGTGTGAGAGGGAATTCTTGTCTTCTGGTGCAGCAATATGATAAACTGATCCTCTGTCAGCTTTTACAAGTTACCTTTTTGAGTTGACATCGATTCAGCACAGGAGATATGAGGAAACAATGTAGCATAAATGGGCCCTAGGTGGCCTTCCATGTGAGTGATTGTACTTAAATAGGTTCCACATCTGTTTTTGTAAGAGGGAATGAGAGAATAACATTGGCTAAAGTCCCAGTCCAGGCCTGACCCAGTGCCCTCCTCCCTCCACCCTGAGCTCAAATGCTCTTGTAGATATTTGACAGGTTAGATGAACATAGGAAACCACTATCCTGCATGCAAAATTACTGTCCACTGCCCCAGTGAAAATAATCTTTTTACATCACAAGTCATATCAGAATCTAATAAGAGCAGCAATTTTTGGCCCACCTTAACCTAGTGGTGAACTCTTTAGTTAATACGGACCGGTTATTATTTTACCATCAATCAACAGCCAGGCAGGCACGGTGCTCTCTCACCTCACAGCACTGCCTTGCAATCTAATTGTGCCCGAGCTTCATCAGTTTCCAGAACAATCAGTTCCTGCTCTCTCTGGATGCAGGCAGCCGTGCCCTAGACCAATGCACAGCCTTTAATATGAGCTCCATCTTCCAGGCCTCCTTACCAGAGAGCCAGGAGGCGGCTTGGTCGGCCCTGGCTTTAATCCTGTGTTCCATCATCCTTTTTTGTGGTATCTCTCCTGACAGGTCGAGTCTTTCCATGAAGCTTTGAAAATCAAGATGTGGTGAGAATGTGATGAGACCCTTGAGGAAGTGGCTGAACTTTTGAACTGGCGTGTGGGGACAGTCAGGGCTACACAGACAATATTAAGTGGCCTACTGCCTTGGAGCTGTCACTAATGGGGTAAACATTGACATATGAGCACAGTCTCAAACAGCCATTCATCTGAACAACTTTACTAACCTTGAGAGGATGCTAGAGAATCATCCTCCTGGCTGTGACAATTCAAAACAAATAGAGAACAGCTTATTTTCATAAGCACATTTCCAAGAGGAACCACACTTGTCTAAGATACATGGGACCTGCAGCTACATACTGTGTTTATAGCATTAAGTGGCACTGTAAAAATTATAATTGTATTATCATACTGTATTATGCACCGATATAATAACAACACACCTGTCTAATATGGAATTCATTTGTATTTCAATAACATACTCTTCCCCCTGCTGCTTATGGATGTGCTTGTCAAGAAAAAGGTTTATATTCATTTATTTTGCTAATTCATGCATGAATCTAACTATAATGACACTAGATGTAATGAAGTAACCCCGTGATGTGTATCAGAAACCTAAAATGTTGCCTTTGGGTTTTCAGCTTACACAATGTAGTACACTTATTTGTTATACATATGTCATTGCCGAAGATGAAGACATATGGCTCTTTTAAAGCTGCTAACAATACCAATCAATAATCATGACTGTCTCAGTATTGTCATATTTCATAAATCAGGTCCATTGTTCTGAGATGACAGTGATCATTCTCTGCAGAGTCACAGCGTGAATGCATGCAAATAATCCTTATCTTAATCACAGCCATCTGAACTGACCACAGAGAAATCAATTATTGCATGAGAGCACTGATCATAGCAAGAGGACTATATTTAATCCTTTGTCTTCCTACAGATTTAAGATGTAAAATGTGACTGGTTAAGAAATATTTCACAAAACATGACAGGAACAGTAAAGAATAGTAAAAAAAAAAAAGTGCATGCAGATTAAAGCACATTACAAGTTCACATGCAGGTAAAAGACGCTCTAGACTTCCTCTGTCCATTCTAGTTTATATAATACCAATCTAATGCAGTATTCAATAAATGTGTATTTCATTCAGGCTGCTTATGCTAAAATGTCTGTCTAGGAGTTAGTATTTAACAGTAGATTTATGTTTAAGAGCACAGCAGGCTAACCTGCTTGGCAAACTGAACTGGTCCCCAGCCAAAGCTATCTGTAGCAGTCACTTGGAATCAGAGGAATAGGTTGAGCAGGAAAACAAGCCAGAGAATGAAAAAAAAAATGATATTGTCACAAAGCATGCATTTTTTGTGCTAAAAGAAGGAAGTGTTCATAGGGACACAAACTGGCCCCTTTGCACGATGAGAGCCAGGCTTCCTCTTGAATACAGTAGGTGATGATGGACAAAAGTGAAATGAATAGGCCTGTCCTGGGCAGACAACACCTCACGGACACATTCATACACCAAAATAACAGAGAGGCTCTTCCTTGTGCTGTTACACAAAGCACAATTGAGAGTGATGTGTGCTGCACTCAGGCAAAGGTTGAAGTACGTGGGAAAAAGCACAAGCGCATAACTGCCGAGAGGCATTCAGTAGGAGAACTATCCGTCACTGGACTTTGCAGGGCTGTGACAGAGCAGCTAAAAATGACAATCTAATAGCTGAGATGACATTTTGTTTAAAAACGTGATGACAGAATGATCCCGTGTCTCTGTAACTGTAGCTGCTGTTGGGCCAAGAGTCAGCCATTATTCTCCACTCAGCCGCTGTCTGTCTTGGTGGTCACTGTGAGTGCTGCTTGTAATGGGCTATGATGAGGTTGTATGACTTATGATAGGATCTCCTGTGTCAACCCATGTCATGCAAATATTTATATCAAGTAGGAGCAATTCAGTTTTTGTGAGCGCAGCAGAGGCTCAGGCTCTGATAGATGTGTATTCCCTGTTGGCGCTGCAATGATAGAATGTTTCTGAGGCAGCGGCCTACTTCCTCTTCCACTCCCCAGGCCCGGCCACCAGCATTGTGCCAGGGCACGGCCCCCTCTTCCTCTGAGAGATCCTGTGATTGAGAACACCAAACAGTGTTTACATTGGCCGCACCTCAGACAGGAACACATGGAGGGAGAGAGAGAGAGAGAGAGAGAGAGAGAGAGAGAAAAGAGAGAGAGAGAGAGAGAGAGAGAGAGAGAGAGAGAGAGAGAGAGCAAGCGAGCGACAAGGATGGCCAATAGCCAGACCCAGAGTGACTGAGATCAGATCCCCCAGAGTCAGGGATTAGGTTTCTGATCCAGATTTTAGGCTGGATTTGGGGCTTTTTCTTCAAGCTGGGCCCATTTGAAATTCTGGTTTTGGTTGTTGATGTCATATTGTTTGTGTTTGTGTGTGTGTGTGTGTGTGTGTGTGTGTGTGTGAGAGAGAGAGAAAGAGAGAGAGAGAGAGAGAGAGACAGAGAGAG
>OMKZ01031179.1:8871-29998 GCA_900302535.1 Neoniphon sammara
TGTGTGTGTACAGTTACAATGAAAAATGCTGCGTTGTGTTTTTTCCTGCTTGTTTGATTTTATATTAAAGTCAAAGTGGCTGAAAAAATTAACCACACAAAGTCAGTGTCTCTCTCTCTCTCTCTCTCCCCCCTACAGGGTCATTATCTCTCTGCATATTCATGACACACACACACACACACACACACACACACACACACACACACACTGATGTATACACTGGAACATTAGCACAAAGCACATACATGCACATGCATACACTTGCACCTCTGAAATTTGATCAAGCATTCTAAAGATGGGAAATGACTCTACCTGAGGCAGATCAATATCACGGCTCCATACCTTATTTCTAAACCTCGGTCGATTACCTGACGACTTAAAAACGGGGTAAAGTATTCCACCCTGACTCCCAAGACTTCAATGGAAACAGAGATCCATAATTTATTGCCCCGTATCAAATCTGTGATCAATTAAGACCACAGTGAATGAGGCGGCTGTAATGATTGGAATAACAGGCTGTCTCGCTCACGCAGTTCCTCACGACACGAGCTGTTGCTGCTTTTAGTGCAACACAATGGCAAGGCGGCTGGCTATGAGTGAGTTATGATAGGCCTGGTAGAGACGTTAGTGGTAAAGATTTCCGCAGTTTAAAAATTCATGAATAAATGGAGAAACCATGAATGGCGCAGGGCGGCCGTAAACAGGGTGATCAATGCTTGCTATGCAGCGGGCTAAATTTATCCCTGCCTTGCTTTTCTGTCCTCTAAGCCTGATATTCTGGTTTAACAGTATCATTTATTAAAATCTGTGACGAGGCGGACGTCACGGCTGTGGGAAAAGGGACCTTTCTGGCTGCTCAGGAGGCATGAAATCACCTGGTGGGGTGGGGATAATACAGATGAATAAACTCTGAATAGGAATATTAATCTTAGGGAAACATCTGTCCAAAGTGAGGGAAAGCTACTGCTGCTGCCGCCGCTGCTGACTCATTCCCTCCCTCTGTCCCCCTCCTCACCGCTTCATTACCCATCCACCCTTTCCCTGACTGCCTTTGTTTATGGTGTGCCCTGTTTGTTGTATATTTTGTTGCCATCTCATATAGTCTGGTAATATGCTTCCATGTTTCAGTAAACACTGGGTATACAGTATTCTTCATCCCTGGCAGAGGAGTGGGAGTGGAATAAACCTCGGAGACCTGTTTTTTTTTTTTTTTTTTTTTTTTTTTTTTTTAAATATTCTAAAAACATTCTCTTCTACTGTAGTTTTCACAGTCAAAGCTGGAGAAAAGATGAAGGAAATAACAGGAGATTGGTATTATATTTACTGGAATGTGTTCTGAGGGCAGCTGCATGGGTTCGGGTTAAGGTTTGATGCAATGCTGTACTCAGGACACATTCCAATAAATATAATACCAACCTGCGAAATGACATGTCCCTCAGTAAAATAGGGCTAAAATAGGGCTATCATTTGGTACTGGTACCAAACAATACCCAGTACCTTCATTTTACTACCACTGCCAAAACTATACATTTTTCATGAAATGATCAACTTTTGTTGTAGGGACTAGAGGGGACTTTTATTTTTAAATTATGCTTCCATGCATGTGCAAGATATGTTTATGCTGGGGAAAGATCTTAGCTTCCAGAGACATGCAGAAAATTGTTTTGTGCGCGACAGCTCAACTTTATAAATGCTTGCTGTGGTATGGGATAGGCTGCACCAGAGCAATGCAAAGGTGTTGTAAGTTGGCATCATTAACCTCAACATGTTTCGGTACCTGGTAGTTCCAATAAGATTCGATTGTTGGTGAAAAAGTACAGACCTTTGGTACCCAGCTCTAATACCCATAATAATCGTTATTTGTTATCAGTACAGCTACATACTTTGATTGATTGCATCCAAATGTGGCCTAAGGGCAAGTTGGTGGTGTTACTTCAACCACACCTAGCCTCTCCAGTATTACTCCAATGACAAAGGCGGAACTAGTCTAATATAATTATGAAAAATACTAAAATGTATTAAATAATGTATGTTAGAACATAATGACTTTATTTAAAAAGTTCTCTGATGAAAAAGACAGTAAGCATCCTCCATCCAGTAGGAGGAACATTGGTATCTTGACTTTGACTTGACTTTAAAAAAGGGTTGTTACTGAACTTTCTGGCCAACCCGTAAAGCCAGGACTTATACTTTTCAACTTACCAGCTGAACAGAAATCTTTTTCCATCCCTCATCCCTCACCTTATCCTAAGTGAAAGCCCCATTTCTAACTGTAATAAAATGTTGAATAGTTCAAGAAAATATGTGAAAGTTTGCTTTTTTGTAGCAGTGTGAAAATCCTTGACAGTGAAAAGGTCAGGCAGTGAAAAGGTTTGTCGATACAGTCTCAGTTGGTATTTTTTCACCAACCACAGCCCAACAGAATGTGTGCTCAGCCTGAGCGCGGCATGAAAATACTCTGCCCCGCACACCCCCACTGCTCTCCCTGTTTCCCTTTTTTCTCTTTGCTGGAGGGAACAGATTTCTCCTAATCAGTAATCATTTGAAAGGTCATGAGTGGCGAGCCTGTGGATGAAGGGCTGTAGCTCTAAGCAAATAGTGTATGTCTCAATCAACGGGTGCAGTATCATGGAGTTCAACTAAATTGGTTTGAGACCCTCCTCACACTATACTGTCCCTTTCTTTATCATGAATTTTTCATGACTGTTTCTGTTGCCTCTGTCACTTCTTGGTTCCATGCTCACTGCTCTCTAAGAAGAGAAGTCAAAACTGTGACTAAAGATGTTCAACCAATTGTTTAGTTGGCTATTGTTAACCACGGTTTTTGTTGCCTAAACTTTTCCCTAACCTTAACTTTAACTGTGCTGGGGTTTGCCTTGATTCTAGGACCCAAACAGATTTTGAGTCATTAGGGTTAGGGAAAAGCTTTTGCTGTGGATAAATAAGAAAAACTACCTAAATACCCACAACAGAATTTGTCTGGGTGTTAGTTGGGAACAGAATCAAGCTAAATGTATATGTCCATCCACCATAACATACTTACTTCTCACTATTACAATGTCGGACTCTCCTACCTATTCTTACTAATGCCTCTTTCGTGTAATATTTTCACAGTGGGAGAATGTATTTTTCTCACCTTTTGTGGACAGAGCATGTATTTTTAAGACATTGTGTTCATTTCACAAAATTTCAGGTGAGTGGGTTTCTTTTACAATAATAGTAATACAAGTGATACCAAGTTTTTCCATCTGTAATGACTATGGGGTAACTCTGTGTTCAGAAATGGGTCCATTTAACAACTGCCATTTTACAAGCAGCTGGCTTTAGAATGTTTTAAGTCAGCAGGACCAAACATTTTCATGCCAGGGCCCCCCTAATAGACTCACATTAGACCACAAACCTCCATCTGAAAAAGCCTGAGGGATCCCCAGCTGAGAGGATTTTTGTTGTTGGATGTGCTTTGGTACAGAAATGGACAACTGTCTAGACTGTAGGAGACAACAGTGCAGAGAGTGAAACCTCTGATCAGAACACTGATTCTTATATTACTTTCTCAGCTGTTATCTTCTGCTATCTTCTATCTTCTGCTATCTGAATAAAGAATAAATAATGGTATTAATATTTGATGTTTTCATATACATTTAAATGTCTGTGCTACTCTTGTTCACTAATTTACAATAGTCATTCAGCCTAGAGCCAGCTAATGAACACTTTTTGATATTCTAAGCACCCAGTGTCAAGCAGGTCTTTCCTCATCTTCTGGTGAACAAGAAATAATTCGTTTTATGTTTTCAGCAGCAGCAACCTTGTGTGTTTGGAAAAAAAGAAGAACCCAGTAGTTACCATGAGTAGCAAGAGCCACTGTGACTGAGAAAACAACAAAAAAGAAACTTGTACCAATAGAAACTCAAATTCCAATAATAGAAAATCTGATGAATTCCAATCACTCTTAGGGCCCTGTGTTCATGGGTGCATAAAGACCCTCACATGCAGTGCTATGACGAATTGGTATTTGGGTGACCTGGAAACACGCTTTGCAGTCCGGGTATCTTCGAATAATCTGTAATTCCTTTGTAATTAAAAAAACAAACAAACAAACAAAAAAAACATACATCTGTTATTTGTTTCAAAATCAAAAGCAGTTTTTGTGTCAAAATCAGTAAATGAAAAACCAATCAAATACAGTTCGTTTTTGCTTTTTGCCAATTCTTTTTAACATTGTTCCTTTTTGGATTGACGAATAAAGAGATCCGAGTACGGGTCTGGGACACAGTGGTTAGTGTTGGTTGTTGAACTTGTGCAATTAAAATAGGGCCCCTAATGTTACGACGGTAATGTAGGCTACATTCATAATCTTCTTCACAGAAATGGCATTAAAAAAAGTTAAGAAGAACTTCAGCAATACAGAAACTGGGGTCATACTGAGTGCCACTGAAAAAAAAACAACATAAACAAATACTTTCTGTAGCAGGAGCAGTGGGATTACAGCTCCACAAATAGATGACATATGGAAAAAGATCATGTGAATGCTGATACAGCCTCACAGGAAAGAAAAAAAAAGTGATTTGATGTAAAGCTACAAAGCTCATCATCAACGCCAACCAAAGGAACACTGTTGCTCCCGCTGTGCTCTTCCATACCAGTGAGCACATAGGTGCCATCCATGGGGATGTGTTGATCTCTGGCACTGAATCAGATGGGAACAGTTACATCATTCCCAGTGCTAAAGCTATTCACCAACTGAAGGACTGACTTCATTGCTGACAGGGAAGGTAAGCGTTTCCCCCAGCTTCTTCCTTGCCTTGTCCAGATTATTTAGGTCTTTTCAGCATTTCCTTTAGTCTTTAATTACGGAGTGACTGCACATTGATCAATAACATGTATAACAAATTGTGGGTTTCTTTAAAATAGCCAATAGTTTTATGCTTTATGCTATGTAACAATTTAACACAATAAGTAGGTATACACTTACATTCAAAGTAGCCCAATTACAGTCCAGTTTCATTCCTAAAAGTGAAATACTTGAGGAAAAGGACAATCTGTGGAGTTATGTGCACAGTTTGTTCCAACAACATGGAAATACAGCATTTACAAACAAATTAATTAATTGATTAATGAGGCCCATATACGTCAAAGTGAAAAACTACAAAGAACTGGTAAAAGTGTGCAGAATGGTCTTTGGGCCAGTGTGTGTGTGTGTGTGTGTGTGTGTGTGTGTGTGTGTGTGTAGAGATGCTTATACAGATAACTGAAGCCCGAGCTACCCAGGCGTCCCACTGACTACAACCACGACACTGTCTCCTTTAATACAGATACAACACCGTCTCCATCTGATACCTATCCACAGCATCTGCCAAGGGATTTTGGTGTGTGTGTGTGTGTGTGTGTGTGTGTGTGAGTGTTTATATCTATGTGTGGGTTCCTTTGTGTGCCTTTGTGTGTGTGTGTGTGCATGAGTGCACAGTGTGTGCATGTGTGCAATATGCATGCATTTGTGCATGAGTGTACTATATATGTAGGTCCCAGGTCTCCTGTGGCAAAGAAAGGGAAAAAAAGAAAAACACAAACCTGAGCAGCAGTCCTGCCTGTCTAGCATGGAAACCTATTTTATTACCAGCCAAATAAACATTACAGATACATAAAAAAATGAACAGCAGCCTAGCCAGGCTTAAAAACAACATCTTCCCGTTTCCTGGTTGTTATTAAGGTTGATGAGAACATAGAAGGAAGGAAGGAAGAAAGGAAGGAAGGAAGGAAGAAAGAAAGAAAGAAAGAAAGAGAGGAACCAGAAACAGATATAGAAGTGGAAGGGAGATGAGAGTGAGAAAGAGCAGAAAAGATTTAAAAACAAAATTACATTGGTGCAGAAAACTTAACATGACACATTTATAAGCCCACAACAGTTAAAAGATAACCCCCTGCCCCACCTATTAACCAACACAACCCAGTACCCTCTTCATGCCCTACACAACAACACACAGATGAACTTTTTATTAATCAATTGGTAAAGGCAAACTTCACCTTAAGTCTAGCAGCCACTAGTCCCAAAATATCCTCTTGGCACCCACTGACCCTGAAACCAGCCTCTCTTCAAACTCTTCCATGTGGCCAGCATGGCCTGCCCTAGACTGCACTGTGGTTCAGCAGACAAGCCTTCCTCTTCCCTGCACTGTGTAACCGTCTATAACCCTACACACCAACCCTGCACCACCTCTAGTAAATCTCCCAGCCTACGACATTGTAAAAATGCATCGTTTCACAGCTCCCACAGAAAATATAGTTCTACCCTGCAGTTGGATCAATGTGTGCCACATATCTGTTAGTCAAGATAGTCCCATGAATAACTCGTCTCTGTAGGTCAACTGTTCTCTTCTCGATCAGCGGTTTATGCAGCGAGTGCAAGCATCTTTTCAGACAAGAGTTGGCTCCAAGTTCCTCAGCCGCCTTGATGGTTTCACCCACTTCAAAATTCACAGTTACGCCCCCAATTCATTTGAATGAGAGCAAACAGGAGGTATAGAAAGCAAAGCCCTAGTCAGCTATATGCAAATTTCAGGTGTATGGAGTAAGTTAAAAAATGAAATGCCAGGTGACAGTTGACTGACATCTGCTCATAAAATATATTCTGCCTGTTTCAGCACAAAGAAAAAATATCTTAATATAGAAGAATTTGCTCCCCACAGTTTTCACAGTCTATGATCAATCTTTTGTTGTTGTTGTTGTTGTTGTTGTTTGTGCAAGAACATATTAAAATGTAGAACAGCAAGATGGAGGAAAGTCTTCAAAACTGTGGGAGTGAATGATGGGTGAAGACTGGAAAGAGAGTAGTTAACATCACCGTAATGCTTGTGTTATTGGCCAATGTAACATCAACTTAGGTAACATTAGATTTATCTCCACCCATTCCACACCCCCAAAACATCCCAAATTTTTGCGCACACTGATTTCAAGTGTTGGGAGCATTGTGGACATTCACTGTTAAAGGTGGAAATTTCTGCTCTTCCACCACCTCTGGCCAGCCTTTCTGCAAACATTACTGCCAAGCCAAACCGATCCCAGAGGAACAGCAAAGATACCTTCCATAGGTTGCTGTGCCAGTCAGGGGAGACCATGTGCCCATCCTCCTTGCCAGACCAGATGTTGTTTTCCAGCCTCCTATTTCCACACAGTCACTTAGCATGGTGAGTACCACTTTAATGAGGCATGGTAGCAAACTGGCAGATTCTTATAGCCTAACAGGTAACAGAGTATTGCGGAAAATGGGCTTTGGCATCCACCTGGGCTGAGGAAATCCCTGGTGATGGTAAATGTCTGCTGCCATGCTTGCATGATAGCCAGAAATAAGGGAGTGACAGCTGTCAGGTTAGCCCCCTTACGTTTCAAAATAGCTGGTCCCCAGTCCCCTTAAGAAGCCAGGCAAAGCCTTACGAGCTCTGGATGAAATCCCAGTCTGATCTGCATGCAGCTGGAATGAGGTGACCCTGCTCTGCAGATCCAGGAGTCCCAGCAGGTACACCACTGCAGCTCTGGGCCAGTGCTGGCCTGACTAGAGAAAGCCCACTAGTCTTCCTTGTGTCTCCTCCGTCAAGACCTCTAGGGGCATCCAGCTTGTGCAGTTTGCGCCAGATTGTGGAGGGAGCCAGGGTACTGCCAACCTCCCCCAAAAAGATGTGGCAACAGCCACTGCCATTTTGACAACTTAGCAACCACCTTATCCTTCCAGTTCCTAGCCACTGCTTCGGCTGACCCCCATATTCCAATGCATCCCTCCTGGGAATCTAGGCAGCCCAGCTTCTGCCCAGTTACCAGTAAGAATAACCTCACACTTGTTGACCTTCGACCTCTGGTATGACCCCAGACTGTCTAACAAGCCTTGAATGGGAAGACCCAGTTAGTGTTTATCTAGGTCCGCATGACAATGGTTGAATTGTTTCACAGTAAAACTGAACTGAGATATAGCAACTGTGTTCAGCCCGTCTAGGAGCAGGAATGGGCTGACTCAACCCATAATGTGACCATATAGATTGCCTTTTTTATAAGTCCCAATTTGCATGTGACCATAATATCATGCTTTAGAAAAGCATTGTCCATAATGAATATCCCAGGTATGCAGTGTGATTGCTTCTTGTGGACCAGAACATGTGCAGTAGGAAGAACTTTATCTGTTTGCCAACACTTTGGAGAACATTTAATCTGTGCATGAAGGTCAACAGGTCTCCAAATTTTTTGCAGCAGAGGAAGAAATGCAAATTTACAGAGGGAGGCCCTCTACAAACACTCATGTAACATGTTATGGAGGTCAGCCTCCTGAAAGCCCCACAGGTGCCCACATAAATCAGTGGGCAGGCCTTCAATGCCAGGGAGCCTGGGCAGAAGCCAGCTGCTGGAAAACAGTGGTGAGCTCCTCCAAGCTGAGCTCAGGCTCCAGCTGAGGTACGTCCTGAAACGTGCTCTGTGGTGCACTCCATGTCAGTGTTGTCTACATGGTAGCAGCAGGTGTAAAAGTCCACTGCATGCCTCCTCATCACTGCTGGGTCTGTGACCACCCCTCCCCTCAAGAGGGCAAAGACAGGCCATAGCCTTCTGCTTAGCCACTGTACTCTCCAAATTAAAAAAGGAAGCCCTAGGTGGATCCATGACTTTTGTATTCATAATACAAGTCCAACCATTGTCCCCTTCACATTCTCCTGTAAAAAGCTGCCAACTCCTTTTGCCCTACAAGACAATGTTATTATAATGGTTTTTATGGGCAAAGAAGTCCAATTCAATGCGTCTAGGGTTAGGGTTACAGCCTCCTTAATCCTGGTGACAGACTGAAAATGTAATGTTGACGAAAACCTGTTTCTGATTGTGTCCCACCTCCTACTGTTGGCTTAATGTGTCTCCTATAGCAAAAATTGAATTTTTTCCCTTTACCAAAGTAAAAATTGGCACCTTGCTATATATTGGTAGGCATAAGTTGACTCTAACAAGGTAATGGTCTGTAAAACCAAAGACCTTTGGGTGACTGTAGATGTAGGTCCCCACTTATCCTTGGTAAAGACAAAGGAGAGTGAGAAAGAGGAAGGAACAAAAACATGGAATGGAATATGGCAGAAGAAAGAGAGAGCTTGAGAGTAGAGAAGCCAGATAAGACAGGAACGTTGTGAAAGGAGCATGGTTGAAAGGCACAGGCCCATTAGTACTGCTCTGCTCTGTGGTGAGCTCACTGATGCCAAGGGGAGAGAGACTGAGACAGAGAGACAGAGATACACAGATGGAAAGAATATCAGTGCTGATTTACGCCTGCTGTTAGAAGCCCCATCTTTCCCTCTGATTAGTCTACTTCAGATTTAGCCCCCAGAGCGCTGATTACATGCTTGTAGAACCAAGCACCTGCACACCAAGCCATGACTACAGCCATCTAGCTCCCTGCTTACCAAATTTCATGAAGAGCACTCGATTTGAGACTCTTTCATCTTTCTGACACGGCAAATCAAGCACATCACGATTAATAGTTGTCAGCTCCTAGCCCACCAACATAAGCTAGCCTCTCACTCCTCACATATTTGCCATATGTTCAAAAACAATTTAACTTTGAGTAGATTACCCTTGTCTGCAACAGAACTTATAATATCATCAATGTCAACAATATCTACATTCATGACAAGTTCGTACAGTTGCTGTATTTTTGTGGCCCCAGGCCCAGGATGTCACTCGTGCACTTGAAATGTTGTTGACAAGCTTAGCTGTATGCCATCCTGTCTTGTTTCTCTCATTTTTCACTGTGTAATGATTTATAAAGCACATTTTTTAAAGGTTAGAGGAGTTGATCACACACCTTCTTGGGCCAAAGTTCCCTGGTTCCCTCAAGTTTTTGGGAAAGCAAAACTGGGCAGGGGCTTTACCACGGGTAGTGAAACTTTAATCAATTCAACACTGGCAATAAACACATGCAGACACATGGATACAAATATATCCACAAGGATGTGTTTGTGTCCACCCACATGCACAAGTTGTTCTTCTCCTAAAGTACATTTTGACCTACAATTACCTTCTGCTCTACTTATATTCATCCCAAATGATTCAGCCTGAATAATCCCAGCACATCTGAAGCAGGTGTTTCTGATGCCCTTCACCATTTATCACCTCTGTCCTTGAGAGCCTTCCTCTGAAGCTCGAGCTTTTACCTCAGTATCATACTGCTGTTTGGCTGCAGAGATGTCATTGTGCTCATGTTTGCCAAGGAACACTGCGGAGAGGTCAAGTGTTTTATTTCCTCAGTATTATGTTCATTTTCAACTTACATTTGAATTTGCTAGGTTAATGCGTTTTATAATTAGTGTCACTACAGGGGATTCCGCATCCTCTCATATCCGTTCAGTTGCTTCCTCTAATGCAAAGATACCTTGTAGCTTCTAATCATAGTTTGTCATACATAATACATAAATCATTGTCAACTTATTTGGAAAGCAAAATAAGAGTATCTTGGTTTATTTTAACATAACTTTGTGACTGGCAATCAATACAAGCATCACCTTTTAAACACTTTCAGTACTTTTTAACTCCCTTGTTTTTAGATAAGAGGTGGAAAAAAATGAACAGCACCATTACCCTGGTTAAATGAGAACAAATCACCTACTGCAGCACATCCCACTGTACATTATTTCAACCACTGGTGCTTCCAGTGTTCAGTGACCAACAACAAATCAAGACATCAGTCCCTCTCCCTCTGCCTCCCTAGCATCACCGCACACAAATCCACCATCCTTTTCATCTATTTTCCTGTCTGAGTCCAGGGCTGAGACACCTGTTATATGGGCCGTGTTGCTGAGAAGTTGGAGCTGGTGGTGATGATGAGGTGTCTCTCAGAGGCCTGTGCTCACTCAGCAGCCTGGCAGCTATTAGTGCTTTATGACCCTCTCTCTGCCTCAGCAGTCCCAATGCATGCAGAAGTGCTGGCCCTTTCATTCCTCTCCCTCTCTCTCCCTAACCTGAGTCCCTGGGAGACAAGGCTTGGGTCCTGATGATGAATTGCAGCAATTTAACGTTGTAATCACCACCAGACTGAAGACAGATGTTAATGGGGTGGAGCAACAAAGTGTGCCCCCATGTGGAGGGGAGAAAAATGCTTCAGTGAGGCCAGGGATGACTGTCTTGATACAATATGAAACCTAAATACTGGGATACTGGCTATTACGTGACATGTATAACTGTAGCTATGAAAACAATAACTTAATCATGAATGGCTCTTCATCAACGCCAAACTTAAAAATCACCTTTGTGCTTCTACACGCATTGTGATGGTGATCCAATGACAGTTTCACCATGATTTAGCTATAATATGTGCTGTCAGGTCGGGCCGGCAAAACCAAGTGTGCAAGTGGAATATGGAGTGCACCCAATCATTCAGTAGGCAAACTTAATCTGATATGCATCTAAAACAGAGCTAAAACTGCTATTAAGTTGACTACAAGCACAAGTGTTCAGTTATCTTATAAGTTATATGTTCAGTTAGTTAGTCAGTTTAGTTGTTTCGCTGACAAGATTTTAACCAACCCTTTGCTGATTCTCTGTCTGCCTCCTGGTGTGCACGTCTGGGCAGAGGACAGCATCTCTAGTTGGTGTTCCCAGGAGCTGTGCCTTGACTCGCCGCGACAAACAGAGAGGCCATATTTTGTTTCGCTTTTCACTTTTGTTTTGTGCAAAACGTTTTAAATATTCAATGATAATTTTCCACAGCTGAACAGAGAGGTAGCATTTTATTTTGGGTTTCAGATTGGAACCTTGTGCTTGTAAGTCCGCCTCCCAGTGCGCATCTCCCCACAGAGACCCCAGTGGAGATGTGCCTCAACTCGCCATAATTAAAATGTGAAATGAATGTTGTGCCTAAATGTATCCTAAGTTATTGTGTTTTCTCTACCAATATAGCCTACATGAAATTTCCACAAATTTGAGGTCTGTATTCATGCTGACTTTGCCTCCTGATGGTCACTGACCAACATTTTCAGCCTAGGCTATTGGGCAACTTCCATAAGTTTCTTTTCAAAAAGCCTATGACAATGTCCAAACATAGTAGCTTACAATGCAACTTTGCCTGCCAGCAAATAAATAACTGCAATTAACATTTCTGTGAAACATAAATGTGTTGTCTATAAAACATGGGAGAAGATTGCTTTGCACCTATGACACTGTGTGTCATGATATATACTATTTATTATTGAAATCATAGTCTAACTGAACTACAGGGCCTAAATTCAGCAGAAGTATAATCCTCACTAAATCTTAACTATATAAGAAAGTGTTTTTCTTACAGTTCAGTGAAGGTCCGCAGCACAGCAAACAGTGACGACAGCATCTTCATTCTGATCCTCTGTCCACGTCCTTAATCATCCAGATTCCTTCATACCTGAAATATACAAATAGAATTTAGTGGATTAAAGAACATTACCTCACACAGGCATGCTCTCTCTCTCTCTCTCTCTCTGTCTCACTCTCTCTCTCTCTCTCTCTCTCTCTCTCACACACACACACACACACACACACACAAACACAGAGTGTGTCAGTGTCACAAGGCAGGAGCAGATGGTAGCCCTTCTCTGTCCAGGGGTTTCCCCTGCGTCATGTGGCAGGTGTTTTGCTGTGCAACTGTGGGTGTAAGCAATTTAAAGCACAGCAGTGTGTCTCTCCCTCTCTCTCTCACACACACAGGACACGTGCGCACACAAGTGAGTGTATACCTAGACACACACACACACACACACACACACACACACATGCACATCCATAGTAAAGCATACTGTGGTACGTACAATTTCAACATGCCTCCCTCAAATACCTGTTTAGTACCTTTGTCAATGTGACACCAGTCATTTCCATAATGTTCCTGTGTGCGTGTTGTGAGGCCATATGGTCTCTCATCATCCCACCCTCTGACTCATACACCTCTACAAATAGCTGCAGGAGTTATCATTACTGTGAGGCCCTTGTATCATGCATTTTAAGAAAGTAAGGCTGCACCCAAAATAATAGGTATTCATCAACTGTTGTTTTTCATCCCATCACATGAATTCTCTCATCCTGTAAAGCGGGCTCATTCAAGCATACTTTTGATATACAGGCACCACACCAGAAATACACACCATACATTATAGAATCTTACCTATGGATCAAGACTTAAGATGTTGTAAAAGTTATAGCATGTCCGCTGAATTCACCAACCAGGTTTTATGAGTTTGAAATGATTTGCTCTAGTCAGAAAGGAAATCAGTTTCTATCTCAATTACATCATTCTAACTTCCCAAAAAATCTAACTGAAAGAATGTGAATGACATGGAAATGAGATTATTTGGAAAGCCAGTGTACTTTATCATGCAACCCTGAAGAAATATTTAGGCTCATGAAACAGGTAAGGGTTTTCTCTACACTTTGAAAGATATGGAGAATAAAGCTTAGGGCCCAATTCAGACTGCAAAGTTATGCACATCTAATGCAGACTGAAATAAGTACATTTGAGCTGCTCCTTTTTAGACTTGGACTACTTAGCTTGTGCATGGCTTTATTCAATGCAATGTTCTTCCTGTGGGTGTGGTGGAAATCTGGGCCATGTTTCTCTCCTATAGCTTTCAGTACCCTGCACCTTTAATTTAATTAAATTTTGGTCAGGATGATGGTGAAGGAAGAATCATAACCCTAACTTAACACCATCTGCAAGGATATTCTGCATTTTGCCGTAATAAATATTTGTTTTGTTTAAAAAAAAAAAAAAAGGTCACTGGAATGGAAAAGCTGCATATTACTTTGAATAACGCAAGCGGGATGTACAGTAGACTGTGTGATCAGGCTCAGCAAAGCAGTGGCACAGCTCAGTGCTCATGTCCATGTCCATGCACAAACGCTGAATGCACTGGGGGTCTGTTCAGTTCACCACATTTAAATGAGTTCCTGGAATCCTCCATGCACGCAGATAGTGCCATCTCCTTTGATGATGAATAGTTTCTGGACATAAATGGAATGCACATCTTGTTTGCTTAGTTGCGGAGAGTCATCAATTTGCTCTAAAGGCATACATATGCAGGATTTTACTTTTAGAAACATGTTTAAATGACCTCACTCGATCACCAGTTTGCTGGACTGGCAGTCGATACAAATAACCATGATTGCTGTGTCTCCCTCCTTCTGCCTCCTCAGTCAGTGTGTTTGTCATTTGTTGTAATATTTCTGGGCAGTAACCTTTTGATGTCAATCTATGTGTGGCTGGTACATCCCACATGGAACTTCCTACTTCTGACTTCAGAGCATTGAACTGATGAAGTGGAAACAATATGGATGCCAGAGAGAAAGCTGCATTTCTTTGGCTGCTTGGCAGCAAAAGATTTGGAAGCTGTTATACCCCTCCTGCAAAAGCACATGAGGAGGAGAAAAAATACTTCAGTGTTTGTTATGTTGTCAGATTTTTTTTTAATCATATAGCCCTAAGGCCCTATATGTTTGATTATGCTGTGCACAAAAATGATTATGGGTAGGAGGGCAGTTCAAATGGATTTTTCCTCTTCAGAAGTAGATGTTTTCCAGTTCCCAGTTGGTTGGAAAAGCATGGACTCAGCAAAAACATAAATTAATACAGTGAAGCATAAAGAGCTGCAGTCAAAAATGACAGTCAACTTAGGCAACAGAAGGGGATGAAGAGTGATGCAGAATTGACCATTTTCTGATTGACAAGTAAGTTACAACCAGTCAGCTACTTAGTCTAGCTAGCTAACGCTTATTAGTTAATCTGCATTCCAAATGATCAATGTGTAAGGTTCTTTGCTATCATTACAATTAATTATTACTCAAGGTAATATTTTCTGCAATTCCTTACGGCATGAGAAAATCTCTGTCCCACCCAGTTGATCCCTGTGGAGGTGTGTCCTTTGCACTTGTGGTGGGAAGTGCAAGGAGGAAGTGGCAATTTGAACACACTGGCAAAACATCATGTAGTGTTGGGAAAATCTTGTATAGTATGCTGTCAAATACCGTTCCAATTAAGATAAGATAAGATAAGATGTGCCTTTATTGATGCCCCGTGGAGGAAATTCATGTGACCCAGTAGCCACACAGCAAGAAAATGCACAATAAATAAAATGTATATACAAAAAAATATTCACAAAAAATAAAATGTCTGTTTTGTGCTTGAAAAATCTACTTTGTGTGTTGTAGTGTCAGTATGCAAAGTACCACCAGGTGCGAAGGAGTGGTGACAGTTATTGTAATAATAATGTGCATGGTAGTATGTGCATTGAAGTATGCACCTTAATTATTCAGCTCTGAGTATTTGTAACAGTACTCTGGCAGAAGTCAGAAGCTTATGTGTGCTGCACTGCCTCCCCAAACATTTGGATTATGCTCAGAGAAATCAGATGTACATTTTATGAATTTTTTATTTGTATAAAATATGGCTCCATTAACTTAAGCACTTAGGCTGAGGCTTACAATTTTACAATTTTTCATTTTGTGGAAAACCATTCCTTTTAACTCATATTCAGAATCTGGATATTATAGGATCATTGTGGACATGCCTTGATTTACATATTGATCACCCGCACATCATGCAGGAGGGCATGTATTCCTGTGTACAGCTTAAAGGCTAGGTGCATGCTTAAAAAACACCTTTGGCACCACTGCACATCGCTTAAGTTAGGTTCCATCCAATAATGCATAAACATCTAAAGCACGCTCAGTCTGGAAACATTTCATGCACAAGGCACACCTGATGTAGCTAGCAAGCACAATACCTTGCATTGGCTGCCGTGCTATCAAAGCAAAGCCAGTTAAAGTATGACTCACTGAACATTGAAAAAGGACAATGTTCAAGTCCAGATGCTCATGTTGTGTACTGAAATGCCTCTGACGTTTGTGTGGTGTGTTGTGTTGTTTAGAGAACTGTTAGGGAACGTGCACGAACGCCTTTCAGTTTGTCATTGTGACCGCTGCATATGCATTGCAAATTATGTAGTCAAATTGCATGGTTATCACAGTGCTATGATGAGGTCATGGCATATTATAATGAGGTTGCCACACACAATAATAAAGTTATTGGACATTGTGTTGATGCTTAAGTTAATCTCACATACGCACACGCTAATAGCTTCCTCTGACACAGTGACAAGGCCACATCCTGTTGACGAGTCCTGAAGAAGACAGATGCAAAATTGATTAACTGCCATTAATTCATTTTATTCAACAGATATGGGTGGTACCATAACAAGCTGCGATCTCAAGTGATTCTGTAAGAGATAAGTTCCAGCTGAGCACTGTAGCTAACTGCCCAGCTGGGGTATCCAATGCTTGTCCACAGAATAAGCTTATTATTCTTTATTTCCATGAACTGGTACCATGCTGTCTTTATTTTTTCATGTTGAGATGCATCTGTAGGAGGCAACATGAACAAGGAAAGAGATAATTGCATTTGAGGAACTTAGCTGGCCCCAGTTAGACTGAAAGATTTAATTTGATTCAGTTTAATTCAGTTTGGCTTAATTATCATTCCACCTTAGAGAGGTGGAAAGCGAAATGAATTTTTCTTTTTCTTAATTGCTCTTGCGGTCACACGGTCACACTGCATTGCAAAAAAAGCACCATGAACATAAAAAACAAAAAAGTGCAAAACATAGTACATCAAATATATAACGGAGATGACAGTGTTGCTTTTGTTCCTCTAACATGAAATGGGCCACAGTTTCTCATTTTGCAGGATACTGTTATAGGCTCATTGCAGGAAACATCCCTTTTATGTGAGCACACACAGAGCCTGATAAAGATCCTTGGATTCACTTAGCAAGTTGGTATCCACTGTCCTGATACTGTGGTAATCATGTTTTGTCAAGACAGCTGATGCAAAGATAGATCAGATATGTCAATTTCCCTTCACAGGAACCCAACACCCAAAATTATCCTAAACAACTCAAACCCCTCTGACTCCAATCTGTCTTCTTCTACTAATAGAAATGGAGGGACAAGCTTCAAATGTGATCCGCAGTGAGTCAGAGGTATAGCACATATGCGCACAAACACCACAAACACACACACACACACACACACACACACACACACACATGCACAAGCATGTGTGCACATAAGGAGAAGACACGTGCCAAAGTAGGGAGTCATGGGTAATTAGAAATACTCTGAGGAAGATCTTGTTGATCGAAACATTGCCTTTCTATATGTAAGCCAATACATATTAATTGTTGGGAGCCTAATACAGTGGTCAGACCATATATCTCTCTCTGTAATTAGAATTACTCATCATGAATGTGGAGATAAACATCAAGGGAAGCATCACAGAAAAGAGGTCTCACTTTGATGGCTACTCTTTGATCTTATCCAGTGTCCATTACAACGTAAAATGTTTTGAGAGAATAAAGATAGAGGGACAAAATAAATAAATAAATAAATAAATAAATAAAGGCCATTGCTTTATCCTCACGTGCTCTCGTGCCCTGTCAGTCTATTCAGTCATTCCAGACTGGAGCTGGCAGGTCATGTCATGTCAACAGAGGTTGAATATACAAGCAAGCAAACAAATATAGAGTGTGACAGAGGAGTGAGTCAAATGGGACACGCTCCGGAAGAGCCAACAATTTCTACAGTCAGACCACCCTCACTCCAAGACCTCTGTTCAGCAAACACTAGCCAGGTGTTTGTGTAGGGGTGAGTGTATTTATGTGCAGGTATGCACATGTATTTATGTGTGTGTGTGTTTAACAAAGGCCCTTGTTTGAAGCCTCTCATCTCCATCTCTCTAAAGGAATCATTAGAGGTAGAAAGGCTGGGGTCACTGGGGCTTAAATAACACACTAAGAGCAAGTGAATATCCTTACACCTGCCACTAAACATGACTGACAGCTTGACTTGTAGGAATACTTAAAAAAAAAAAAAATCATATTTTGATAGAGGCTGTATTTTGCACACTCTCAGATTCACTCCAAAGCTCCCTAGAGGGAAGAAACAGCATAGTGGTAAGGGCAAGGGTAGCCTGAGAATAACGTAGTCATAAAATTTTATGAAAATAGACCACAGATTATGTGTTGTGGACTTACATTAACTTTTATTTGAACCTTACATTCCTTCACCACAAAGTGGATTATATGACAATAGTCAGGACATCTGCACCATGCTGGGCTCCAATGGAACACTTTGCATTTGTTTTAACATGCTTGGGGGACCATATGGGTGGGATTGTCCAGTGGGACAGTGTGACTAGTCTCTAATGAGAAGGTCAGGACTATTGAAGGTCAGTCTGGTAGACTTTGCTGTGACTGGCAACTTATTTGACGCCATCTGAACTATCCCAATGTGGTAAACCCTGCCCACCTGGTGGGTTACTGTAGGACAAACCAAAAACGAAGAATTATGTCCAAGGACTGTTTTGGTCAGGGGCGAAGGGGATAAGGAGACGGCTTCATGGAAGTGGGGCCAGAGGGGCAAGGTGACTTGCAGAGAGCATCAGTTGTTCTGCTCCTTCATTAAGCACTTGGAAATCAGGATGGCAGCTTGGCGTAATCAAATTAGTCAGGCAGGCCTGCTAGCTAGAGTGTGCTGGCTGGTCTACAGTGTGGTGCCAGGCCTCTCTCCAGTACCTGCCAGGCAGAGACAACATCATCCACTGCCCTCTTCTGTTCTGTTCTGGTCTGGTCTAGTCTCATCTCAGGGTTTTCTGTTACCTTTAGATGATTTCATTTTTTTCTAATTGAACACAGGGGATAAATTTATTCATACCATCTCTCACTTTTGTGTCTCCAGCACAAAAGCACAAAAATTTTAAAAGTACAGGTTACTTACTAAGTTATTAGTTACTCTCCACAGTTACTTTCTGGTCACAAACCTCCCTGATTTACCCTCAAATTTTTGCCTTGAGTAAGTTCAAATTTAGGACAAATGTCACATATGTCTGTGGTCAACAGGACATATCTGGTATCTTTGGAAACCTTGGGATCTCCACTAGAATTTCAAATGAAGTTCTCTGTGTTTAGGTGAAGCTCGGTCAAGAAGCAATAACAAACCCACTGATGGGACTGGCAGGTAGGGGGATAACAGATCTGTTAATAAGGAATGCCTACCTTCATTGACAGGCAGTGATCTTAGAAGCTTTCTTTTATACCATACTCATACTTTTAGAGTATGGGATAATCCCTGGCTCAGATGCTAAAACCATGCAGCTTCATATCTGCTGAGGTCTTTAGAGACACAGCCGGTCTATGGAGGGATGGAGTGTAGAGCGATGGGGAGACTGGGAGGAGCCAATGAGTCATCTACAAGAAGATCCCATCAGGGAGTCTTGGAGCACTAGCACAGTTTAAAATTGCGTGTGTGTGTATGTGTGTGTGTGTGTGTGTGTAGGTGTGAAGAGTCAATCTGTTTGGCTTTGTTTATTCTGTAAAAATTGTCCCTGCTCCTCAGATCTGGACATGTTTCAGACTGACCTTGTGCTGAAAGCTCATTAGAGGCCTTTAACTGCAGCAGGAATCCGTAGGCTACGTCTTATCACAGAGAGACACTTGCTGAAGTGACCGACTTCAGCAGTTTGGTCCAGGATTCAACTCCTAGCCGTTTATTTCATTGATTCAGTATAAAAGTCAAAGACCAATCACCAGTTTTCCTCCTTGTAGAGAGGGTTCCCTCATCACCACCACCAGAAAACTCTTATGGCAGTGAAATGAAAACAAACGTGCACATTGAGAATCATTCTTCATCCTCATGAATTCTTTTAAAGCTAGCGACTAAAAAAAAAATTTACAAGAACAGAAAACAATGCGATAAAACAAACAAACAAACAAAAAATGTTGAATGGAAGTCAAAAGCAAGTGAAGTCAAAAAGGAACAAACACGTAAATAAGCAGCCCAGAGAGGTCAGGGAACGGTCTGTTCTGCGCTGGAACACACACACGGTCAGTGATTCGATCTCGGTCTGGGTGAGTGGCTCCAGCAGCCATCGAGCCCCACGGAAAAGGGAAAAGGAGAGGGAGAGGAAGGATTACGCTGGAGGGAAGGATAGGTGGAGGGCACAGGCAGATGCACTGACATTTCCCACCCATTACCATGGTCCACAGAATGTTGTACTTGGTCTGTCCAAGGACTCTGCCGCTTCTGATTTGTGTGTGCAGCGATGTGGATGGTAGACAGGCTGTAAATGGGCACATATTTATACAGCGGCTTATGTTGACTTAAGACATAGACGGCTTTATGAAGATATGGAGATGGGGAATATTGCCTGAAGCAAGGATTAGAATTGGTAACTGACACCAAATCGCTGTGGATGACATTATGTCCTTCAAGGCATAAATGTACGTACGTGGTGACAACATTTCAGCTTCAGGCTTACATTTCTATCACCAGTTTATGCATAAAATACTGCCAGAGATCCTGTGGTTGGACTTTGGATGTGCATAGGGGAAATAGCTTTTGATATTTATTCTGTTGATGTAATCGCTTGCAATGAGATTATTTTTTGTCTGTGGGTAGTCTCTGAGTACCCAGACCTCACTCATTATTTTGTTTCACTTCGTTTAAGCTGCGAGGTTTAGGTGTCCTGCGGAGAAAATTGTTGAAAGCAGCTTCAATTGGTTTGTTTAATTGACTTGATAGACACTTAAACACTGCGAAAACATTAAACATGAGCGCAAAATCAACCAGTCTAATGTGTTTTTCTTGAAAGCCAGGACAGTGTAGCTGTCACAGCCTGTACCTCTGCTCTTACCCATACCTGCATTAACTACATGTAGTATTTTATCTATTAAATAAAGCAACTTTTTAACTCCATAAGCAATGACTCAAGTGCTGTCCTCATGCACATTTTAGGAACCATTAAGTATTGCTATTACTTGTAACTTTTATACTTTTACTCCACTATTTTCAAAAAAGATTCCTTTCTTTTCGCTCCACCTACCTAACTTCTGCATTTGCAAGTTGAAAATGTTGTTTTGCACAGAGCAAGTAAGTTTAGAATTTATGTCTCCTATGATATACTGACTCAATAACAGGAAATACTAAATAACAAACATCATACAAAATGAGGAGGAGCACAAGAAACACAAATCAAAGCAGTTTTCGACAGTTTAATAGTCAAAGTACACAAATCCTGTTCCAAAGTATATAAATCCTAACT
>OMKZ01031182.1:4772-16797 GCA_900302535.1 Neoniphon sammara
CCTGCCAAGCCAAGCCGTCTGAGCCCTGCCCACACTGATGGAGGGAGCGCTGGAGGACGATGGACACAACAGGAGAAGGAGGAGGTGTTCGTGTGAGCGTCAGTGTGTGTGAGCGTGTGTTTGTTTCTGTTGTCATGCTTACATGCGAGCGTGCCTGCAGGGACATGGGCATTTCATGTGCAAATGTGAACGTGTGCGCATGTGTACTGTATGTGTACTGTATGTGTTGTTGTGCTTCTCTCCTTGTGTTTTGACAGGGATAGAAAGATGCTTAATGTTCTCCAGAGTGAGGAGAGTTCAAGGTTAGTGGTTTGGTCCCTTATGGCATCTGCCGAGGCTGGTGTGTGTGTGTGTGGAGGTTGGAGGTAGGTTAGCTTGATACGGTGGGGTACTGATAGTGGGGGTGGGGGCTTCATACCAGGCTCTCTTTGATCTACTAAGGTGGACTCAGGTCTCTGCGGCCCGCTGTGAGTGGGGTGGAGGATGCAGTGTTGTGTGTGTGTGTGTGTTTATGTGTCAAGGCAGGGCTTGCAGTGATAACCCTGTGGAGCTCTATAAGGGTATACATCATATATAATACAGCATCCAAGGCTTATGATAATCAGCAGTGTGCTGCATGACTCCTGGTGACAATGTTAACTCTGATTTTCCCTTAAATTTCCCATTAGGTAGCTTCAAAGTTAGAACATATATCATTCTCCCCTTCATTGCAGCTCAATGTCACATATATGAGCTGCTCATACATAAGAGCCGGTTGCAGCTCTTCATTGAAGCTACATTATGCTTAAACTGAGTGAAATATTCACAACCAAGATGCCATTGTTTTATGGCTGCAGCATTACATCAAATAGAAAATATCTACATGTCTTGTGCATCATTTTAAACACATTTCCCGGGAATTCAGCAGGACATGTTTAGCATCTTTAGAAACCTTGGGATCTCCTCTAGAATTTCAAATGAAGTTATGTGGTTCTGAACAAAGCTCGGCCACGCAGCTTCCATTTGTAATGATGAACTCATCAATGGTACCATTAGGGTTGAAGAGATTAACTTTACTTGTAAAAGGCTTTTGTAAAACAAAATTACCAAGGTGCTGCACAATTAAGCAATTACCGAATGGATGCAGGTTACATGTCAGATGAGTTGTAACAGAAATTTAAACTAATTTAAAGTTTAATTAAACTAATTAAACTTTCTGACATGCTATGTGGCAAAACCCAGCTATTTGGCACTTCAAGTAGATAATAAAAAAAACAGTAATATCACCTACACTGTTGGACCTTGGCCAGGGCATCTTATATTGCAGTGATGGCATTGTGCAGAGTTAAAAAAAAAAAAAAAGAACATTATATAGTATAATGATATATAGCAGCCTTGGACTGCACCACCAGACAAATAGAAATCCCTCGTAAAAACAAGGGCGATATCATGCAAAGTATATGTGACATACTTGCAAATGTAGCAGAGAGTCGGTGGGCTGAGGGCGCAGCTACAAGGAGGAAATGTCACTTGTCTCTCCCCTTTTCTGTCTGTCTCCACTTATAAAGCCCTCATAAAACCAATAATGTTGTACAGATGTAGACATTTTGCCCGTGAGCTAACAATATAGGAGGCACACTATGTCGAGAATGCCTTTGATCAAGGCTTTATGAAGCAGACTGCCGCTTTGATGATTCTGCTGACATTTCCAGGGGACTTTTAAAGACTTGAGAGTCGGGCTAATCAAATCAATGTGCTCTCTCACTACTCAGCATTAGGTACCATGTATGCCAGTCACTCAGGACTGGGTTTTTAAGGCTCGGAGATGAGAGAGAGAGAGAGATATTGTGCCTAGAGCATTTTGAACCAATGAAGACATTTGGACTTTCTGTACAGAGCTATGGCCTTATGTGGACTAGGTAATGTGAATATAACACACATTTCATGTATATTGCCGCAAATTCACAAAGTCTACATCCTCGGTTTTCATATTTCCCTCAGTGCTACATACTGCTGTTATTATGTAATCTTTTCTTATATGTCCCATTGATTCATTCTGTTTCTGATCAAACAGTCAGTTGTATATGTTTTTATAACCCGTATTTGCTATATTCTTGCTTATATTTGATTTTTTCCTGGCTTATGTCTTGCTGCTGCAATGACCCACTTGCCCCACAGGAATCATTAAAGTTTCATTTTATCTTCAAAATTATTTCTAAGGGTTTTTTGCTTCACTAGAGAGCACGCTGTTCAGTGGGACAGAAACTTTCAGAGACAGAGAGATGGTACATTTCTTTCTCTGATGGCTGTAATGGCCTGATTCTCCATTGGACAATGTATCAACACCATTCATCATCATAGAGAAATTGATTTCAGATGCTGACAGCACACAAATGGGCATTCAAACACATATGATACATGAGCGCAATCATACACACCTGCATGTACATGCTGGCACATCGTGGGGGCTCAGCAGGAAAAATATACATTTTGAGCTCTCATATAAAATATGGTTTTCTATCAGAGCTTTGGATTCATTTTAGATAATCTGTTCTCAGTTTAATGCTGCACTGTTAAGGGGAAGTGTATTTTCTAGATGTCTGCATTTGATTCTCAAAGGTAGCAAAATGACAAAGAGCTCACTTTAGGAGCTCCAAGAAGATCCATTTTTAACCATCCACTTTTTTATCCATTTTTAAGGCTCTTTAATTGTTTCCATGGCTACAACATGGTTCCAGATAAAGATCTCAGAACCTAATTTTAGCCCTGCTTTGGAAGTGATACTAAAACCTGAGGACCAGCAATTTTAGGAGGAGCTAGGAGTGCTGTCAGTCTTGATTGGTCAAACACTGACACTTCCACAAACATGCGCTATCCTTAGAAAGCTACAACACAGCCATTAAATGCAACCAGCACCGAATGACAAGCTGCAAAAACAATGAAAACTGCAAAATAGACAAAGAGGTACATGTCCTCTTCAGTATTTGGGGAGAAGAAAGTATTCAGCAAGAGCTGGATTTAGCTATTAGAAATGAAAAAATGTCACACTTAATACCCTTCACATTTGGTTCTTCATAAAGTGGTAATGGAAATAAAAGCCAGTCCAAGAACTTCACAGGTTCTGAAAAGTCCCAGGTTATGGAAAGTTCCGGGTTAGTCTTGGTTGTTGGAAGGGGTTGAAGAACTGACCACAAGATGTTAGCACAGAGATGTAAACAGAGGCGATCAACAGCAAAAGGAAATGGAGATGTTTTTCCTCAAGGCAACAAAGTCAAGCACAAGATAGTTTAGACCAACTGGAAATGGACATAAACTGGAACCAATGCAGTGTTCCGATTTCACCAAAATGTGTCCTTTTGTTGTTTGTACAAGCCTGCCGAAGTTCATTTCCATATCAAGTACATTCTACCAGCTGTAGCCTTGACCGTCCCTTGTGTTTTGTACCCTCAAGCAAATACTTTCAATCCGGGCAAGGGCCCCATGTGGCGTCCGTGTGCTGGAAGCGCTGTGGCCTGTGGTGTTGAGGCTTGCCAGGGAATCACGTCTCATCCTCACACACTGTTGACCGCGAGCCGTTTGAACTGGTCAGAGGACAGGCTGATGATTATACCGTCACTTCCTGGATTGGCTCGTAAGGAAGGCCTTATAGATGGGAGTTTTCCATGTAACAGTAAAGAGGAAAGAGGAAGACAGGGCAGATGATGTGCAACACGCAATGGGTCATGAGCTGAGCACATGACAGAATCAAGACAATGTGACTCTACTCTTTAACTCTTGAAACTCTTGGTTTCAGGGGTTAGAAACACAGAGTTAACAATTGTCTAGCTTCAGAAACTTCATGATTCTTATTTAAAAGGTTTATTGCTGATGCTGCAAAGGTGTTTTTCCTTCGTTTTCTCTTGCACCAGAAAGCGTCTACCTAATGGAAGGTTGAATTCATTGCGTGGTACATGTGGGTTGTCATCTTATATTGCTTGGCTCTTTCTCAGCTCCTGCTGACAGTAAAACTCTCAGAGACTTCCTTGAGGTAATCCAATGGTTCTGTTATTTATGTGCTGACAACGGCAGAGAGGCTTTTACTGTCCTTCTGATTGACACTTGCAAATCAGGTAATAAAAGCAAAGGATAATATACTCTCAATAAAAACACAGTAAAGAAGTTGTTAGGACTGTTCCGGTCATTTCAGTGGAGCTTAGCAGCCTCATACAGTGCAGTTTTTGTTGAATTTTCTTTGTCCTTGTGATTCCTGTGAGCTTGTCCCCAAAGATTGTCCCAAGATATTTCTGAGTACAGATAGCTTCCACTGGTTCCCCATTAAAATTGACACACTGGTACTCTTTGGATCATTCATATGATATGCTATGGGTTAAAAGTGGGAACACACCACAAATTTTGAAGATATGAGTGTTACTCATGGATCATAGTGACACAAGCTAAATTCGAAGGCATTTGGTTCGTGTACATATTTTATGAGACCAATTAAATACCAGTCATTGTTTTTCTGCCGCTAATGGACAAACCATTTTTTTGGTCTGTCTCCCTCAATTGCTCCCATAAGGCTCTTCCATCACAACTCCACTGGTCTGCGGCACCCATGCAACATTTAGGGAGAGCAGCAGGGGGCTAAGACTCATATTTCCCCATGTTAACTCTCCCTGTGCGGGGTGATGATCTGTAAAGAGAATCATTATGAAGCAATCTGTCACTGGTGTGCCATGTGCACGTGACCGGCACACATGGGAGTCATATTCAGACACACACACACACACACAGTAGCTGGCCTTCTATTGCCTGGGGAAAACCGTCCATCAACAGCAGTCCCATTCCTCACCATGAAAGCGACATGGAGGTTGTTGCTGCTTGTCTGAGTGCCTGTGCGTGTCTTTATGTGTGTACCCTCTGACCCCCAAGATGTATGAACCTAACCTGGTAGTAAAATATGACGTTTTATAACTAGAAAAAAAAATCACAGGTTCGATCTCCACCTAAGCCTTTGTGTCCTTGAGAGGGATAGTCAGCTCCTCCGTGGTCCAGGCTTCCTCTCCCAGCCTGCCGCTGTGCTTTGACCTCTACCATAAAATCCATACATGCATTATACATTCAAAGAAGCAATTTCCTAATTATAGTGTGTGTGTAATATGGAGAATGAAGTGCTCCAAGCAGCGATGTACAAAAATGAATGCTTTCCTGCAAGTATAATTGATTTTTGTTGATACTGGTTGCTGTGATGCCTTGTCCCTTATCCTCCTCTTTATTTTGCCACATCTCTGACTGCAATCCCCCAAAATGGGTATAATTATGCTGAATGGTGGGTAATTTTTGCAAACCCACTATCAGGGAGCAAAGAGGATGGATAGAGGGCTAGGTGGCAAAATGCTGTAGTGTCTGGTCTATGTTAAAGGTTTTTTCTGCTAAAATGTGATTCCTTCGTTCTCCTGGATGTTTACAATGTATTCAGAGCTGTCCCCAGCCTCTTCCACTACGTTCCTATGGTAACAAGTCGAGAGTGTGTCTGGTATGTGTGTGCATTCATTATGAAAGTGTGCCTTATTTTTACATACAAATCAAATATCAACACTGTGGCGCGAGCTCATTTAACAGAAGAAAAGCATTTGTGTGTTTCTTGTCCATGGACAATGACTGTACTAAGCATTTTTAATATTCACACGTCACACACAGCTCTCAGTCATCCCCTTGGAAAAGAGGAAGCACTGTGCATGTGTGTGTGTATATCAGAGGAGAGCCAACTGGCATTAGTCGCCTGCCAATCTGCACCATGTGTGCCAAACCCAGCCTCCATAATTGTCCCACTGAGCTGGGTTATGGCAGCTACAGTATCTCCTGTTTTAAAAGAATTCAACACTCCTGTATTGGGGAAAGTGTAATACCGCCACCTACTGTCAAATATCGCTTCATAGTTCAGATCATAATAAAACACTGAATCTTTACGCCACAGGCAGGTACATACAAATTCATATAACCAAGGACAAGAATATCTTTAGCCATGTTTTTAGAAGCTAGGGGCATCACTGATGATGTATTGTTGTATGTTTTAACATGTTGTACCATATCCTCTCTAGTGGTAGATTGATCTTTGCTTTCTTTGTCTCCCACACCCACCCACCACACAGGGTCCTCCTCCTCCTCTGTGTGAGGCAACCTGGGACAGGAAATCTGTGCCCCACTTTGTGTTCCAGTCATTGTCCATCTGCCCTGAAATAGACTGGACTATGAGGCGTAACCACACAGGCTGGGGCAGGTTATTGGGTTTAAATAGATGCAACAGACACTATGTTCTATGGTGATGATCTGCATCAGCATGAATATGATTGGGTCTGGATGTAATTATCCATTCTCAAATACTTGCATGCATAAGCACCAATGCAAGCTCGGTTAGCTGATAGTGTCAGTATCTTGTACATGTGCCACAAATAAAATTATTTATTGCCTATTTATAGGAAGATCTGGAGGAATCAATCCAAACTTGCGGACTGGGGTTTTTCATGAAGATACAAGGAATGAGCTTATCTGTGGAAATGTAAACACATGTAATGAGTGATAAAGTGATTAAAATCATCTCTGGACAACAGAATTAAAAGATGTGAGTGAGAGATGGGTCGACATCTGTTATCTGGATTTGTTACAGTGAAATTAATTGGGAGCTTATCTTTTGGTGGAGAGGTTAATTAAGACTTGCCCCCACTGCTGTGAGGACATCATTTGGATTGAGACCTGCTGTTTAAAGGCCTATCCATTAATCCACGTGCAAACAAAAGGGAAGCCTCACCACAGAAAGAAAGACGAAGCACTGAAAATGACACATTTAGGATTTGTTTTTATTCAAAGGAATGTCTAAAACTGATAAATGTCTATTTTTAGGTATAAGACAGTTGTACATAGATTATTATTCATCTTTAAGTTCTAGTGATATGCTCAATAAGACACAAATGATGACCCTTTAACCCCAACAGTGTGTGAACACTACATATTAAACAGATCTGCAGAGCTGTAATGTAACTAATTACTGATATCTGTAAAAATACAAGACTGATGCTGATTTTACTAGAGCCACCGACAAATACAGAGTAACTTTTAAAGCAACATACTATGCAGGTTTTGCAAAGGGCAAGATGTTACACAATTGCGCCACCCTGTGTTCACTACTGAAAGTTCATGAACTGTAGCAGCACAGAGGTGACTATTCATGACTCAAAGAAAGCATTGGAAGTTATATTAACTGTGCCATGAAGCAGACAGATTCATATGTATGCATCCTTCTGTTTAGTAATTCTTTCTTTCACCCACTCACAGAACAGGTGACTAGATGTGGAAGGCCCTACCACTTTTACACATGAATCCTCTTCTGTATAAAGAACATCTTTTAACAGGTCACCCACATAATGGCAGCTCTGAAGCAGCCTGTGTCTCTCAGGCGAATCGTTCATCTCCAAGTCAATCGAGTGGACTCTTAACTCTGTCTGCCAATACTCAAAGAAAGTCTTCAGGCATGCTGAAGCCCGCCGGACATCAGAGGGTGTCTTGCCAGATTGTTTTCCAGTCAGTGATACTTGGGTAAGGTCGGATCCTTCGTCATACTGAATGGACACATTGTACACCTCTAAGCAGCTGCTGAATGCCTTTTCAAATCGTTGAACGTACCTGAAAGTGTTTGAGTCCACCCATATGCACTCATCGTCGAGATCCTCTGTACTTACTGCACAGAGATGCTCCACATCCCTATCTGTCTCTGAGAATGCTGACATATCTTTAGGGCTAGTATGGAGGATCTTTGCCTTGACTGCTGTGCTGCTCTGATCTGATCCATTCCTGTAATGGGTACTGATGTGGTACGATCCCAGAATACTTTCTCCTCCAGTCTGGGTTGCTGAAACGCTGTCTGGAATGGTCTCTTTTCCTAAAATACTCTCTACGATGCTCTCTTCTGTTGATTCTTCTTCTGTCCTGAGCTGGTCCAGCCTCGATAAGAAAGATCTAATCCCTGCACTCCTCTCGGCTTTCCCTAACACTTCTTCGGTGTCGGCCTTCGCTTGCTCTGCTCTATATTCTGTGTTGCTTTGCACAGATCCTATTACGTCCGATGCGATTACATGAGACGGTCCTGGAGTGCTCAACTCCTCCTCTGCATTACGGTTTGGGTAGCAAAACCTGTCTGCAACTAAAACCTCACAGTGAGGTTTTTGCCTGATGGGAGAGTTCTGATTTTTTGCATTTGAAAGCAGGCGTTGGTCTTCAGTTGCATCACCTGTGGAATATAGCAACTTTGATCGGCTGTTTGAACCCACTAGTTCCTGATTAGTCTTAGCACTTCTGCAACTTAGAGAACCCACACTTTCATGATGAGATACAACTCTCAGATTATAAGAAGTTTCTCCAAGTTTGATGCTAGCAGTTTTGCCTGCAGCCAAGTTTTGACGCCTGTTAGCCCTGCTGATCAGGTCCTCTCTCAGGGCCTTGATTGCAGTAAAGGGCCCCTCGACTGTGGCCTTCCTCTCGTGAGGCACGGCCTGGAAATGTACCGACCTGTGGGTTAACCGCAGACTCTGAATCAGCAACTCGGCATCATTGTTGAACGCTGAGAGATCGACTGTGGCACTGGTGACATAGAAAAACACCTGTGGAATGAGAACAGATGAGAATCCTTTTCTTAGATCCTCATAGACCCAAAGAGATGGTTTTAGTTAAGTTTAGTTAGTTAAGTTTAGTTAAGCAGCTTAATAAAATAAGACATTGGAAAGTGTGTAGGGGTAACCCAAAAGACCCAACACACAAAGAAATTATGAACAAAGTGTCTTTGACCTAAATCATGTGAGTCCCCTCACATGATTTAGGTCACTCTAGGTACCAGCATCTACTAACTCACTGAAATATTAAGGGAATGCATTGAACTGTCATGGGTTTGGCCCACTGGTCATCTCACACAATATCTGAAGAGAGGATTGACTCTAAAATTTCAAAATGTCCTGTATACATACTAACATTTTGACATACATGTTCAGTGATTGTAGGTTATTAGCATAATCCAAAAATAAATCTGTAATACAATTAGTAATCCAAAATTGGTGATGACTTTGTTCTATGGCATGTACAAAGAACTTATGAAAACAAAATCTTCAACATTAGTCATCTCTGTTATGAGAAAACACAAAAACTTAAGCTGTTCCGCTAACTTTGCTCACTTTCTGTGTAAACAAAACAAGTTGAGCTCAAAGTCTCATGGGAAGAGAAATCTAATTCAGCAGGCCTAGGAGGTTTAGAGAAGAAAACAAACCATGCAGGCTGAAAGCTGCTAAGAGATGTCATTTTCTTCGTTTTAAGAATAATGGTCACCTGCGATTATCCACACATATATGATTCTATGAAGATATGATTTTGAAGCAAAACCTCTTGTCAGATAATGGGTACCAGTAGCCCTAAGTCCCAGAAAGTGGGAATAGTCCTTTTATCTCAAGGTATAAAGCAAGATTACTTACATCTCTGGTGAAGGGGAACACGGTGAGAAGGTAGTCCTCTGGAAACTCCTTGTCCTTCATGACCTGGTGTTCCTTTTTGACCACTCGGTCTGCATCTGTAAAGAGTTTGCACTGCCCTATTATCTCTCCATGTCAATGGATACTCCAAGTATTTCATGAATTTCCATAAGTTTGCCCCACTCTCACTGGTGTTGCCTGACACCTGTATCTGATAATCACACACCAGACTCCATTATGAAATCTTTCAGTGTGATAATGCTGGTAAAGCTTCATACATAGTTTATGATTCTTTTGAAGCCATTCTTCAGTTCGACATGAATATAACATACCAGCAGCACTTAGAACCGGTTTACTTCAAAAATGTTGTTCAAAACATACTGCAATGCTTAATGGTTTGTACATAACCTATGCAGAACTTACCAGAACAATATGGTAGCGTGACGTTCGCGCCAAATATAAGGGCACGTGACAGGACAGTTTATTACCTGGTATCACAATGGAGCACCTGCACGCATACATATCACCAAGTAATGCTATATGTAACCTCTGCCTGCATTTACCTTTAGCCTTTTCAAACGTGACAAATGCAACGCCATTAAAGCTGGTGGGATATTCAACATCTTCCACATCCCCTCCATCACTTCTGGAGCTTTGGAAATGAATGGTCAACTTGTCAATCATCCGACTGACGGGGAGGACGTCAGGTACGCCAGAGACCACCACCATCCTGGAGAAATCAGGCTCCATGATGGCTGCAGACATGAGCTGTAGCAAAGAAAAGTCAAGACAAGCATCTGCCTACACCCATTTTCCACCACACGAAGCAATCCTTTGGCCGCAGTTACTATGCAGTAGTAAACACTGCGTCGTCTCTAAGTTTCACTTTCGTTTCAAACCACGCATATTCAAAACAGACCCAGTGTCAGTTTCAGTACGCAGACTCGGTAGCCAAGCTTATCTAGGCAGATCCCAGACCAGCGCCTTGGGGGCTGGTTGGTGACGAGGCTGTAGTAACACTTTTATTCCAGTAGGGGTCTCTGCCACTCCACATATCACTTGTCCAACAGGGTTTTATTGAGTTGTTAGCAATTACAACCATTTTATTATACATTAGAAATTAGACTACCAAGCAGATCCCATCCCACAAAGGCAGTGATACACACCCCAAATTTTATGGCAACATTTTCCCAAAAAGTTGCCTCAGCATTGTTGCTTTATCACATAGTGTATAGGAACATCTTCAAGCTCCAAGGACGCATTTGAAATTTTACCTCGATTCAATTTGCTGACTGCTGTTGGAGCATTGCCACATTTTCAACAATGCCCCCCTTTTTTTAAGACATAGAAAAAAATATCATGTGAACAGATGGTGCAAACATTTATTAGAGTCAAACATAAATAAAAACAAGCCACAGCAGACATTGAGCACCTCTCATGAATCCACCTCTCATGAAGCCAAGAGAAGTGATAAACTTAATTACATTTTTTATGCGAATATAAACATTTTAATTAAATATAAAAGAAACTGGCCTGGCCATGTGCAATAAACACGCATGGGGGTTAATAATAAAAAAAAAATCCAGGTCCTTGCCTAACACCCATCAAATCTTCCACATCTTTAATTATTTCAGTGCAAATGTAACATTAACCGTGTAGAAAAGTGACTAAATAATTCAGGTAGAGGCATATCTATTATTCAGTGTATATTGTATGGGCTCACATTTTACAAGTGCTGTTGGATGTGGCTGTGAATTTGTTTTGAGAAAGCTACACCAGAGCTGCTTGCTTCAGACAAGAAAATAGACCCGTTCTCGTGTTCCCACCTTGAGATAAATGATCTGTATGTTGCTCAGCCTGCCGTGTCACTCGCGTCGATGTCGAGAGCAGACCTGCGTGACAACCTGAGTCAACAGCTGGGATCAAGCTAGGAGGCAGCCAAAGGGATTCTTGGTGGTGCTTCGGAAAGTAAAATATGTATGAAATGAAAACATACTCCCTTTGATAGGGCTGCTGCAGTTGGAACGCAAAAATAAATGTCTGGGGCTTTAATTTAAGATGTTTCATTCTCAAAAATGGGCGCATAATAACATTCATGAACCAGAAACAAAGACTATTTGAGGTGCGCTTGATTTGGTGATATCACACTCACTTGCTATTAAGACAGAAGGGAAACTATTTAAATTTGGCTGGTCAAATTCCCAAATTCACCAGCCACTCTTCAAACTATATTTTTAGGATAGAAAGGGCCCTCCAACTGATGGCTAAAGTGGCTGATTTAGACATGAGCAGAAGTGACCAGCCACACACACATCTTTCCAACATATCAAACACACTTGAAACTCTTCACACATTTGACACAGTTTCAGATATGGCCAGAGTCTGGGACTGAGGCAGCAGAGGCAGGCAGCTTGGGTGTGCATTGGTTTTGGTGGACACTTCTAGGAGCTGGCCTTGTCCGAGTCACACAGCTCCTCTTTGTGCCTGGTACTAGTTCGGAGTTTGAAGGCGGCGAGGTGGCCGCTGTGGTGGAGCAGGGCGCTCGGCGCGGCCCATCT
>OMKZ01031186.1:6538-16626 GCA_900302535.1 Neoniphon sammara
ATGGATATGCATATATGCTTAATATGTATTTTAGAATCAAAGTTTATGGGAATTTGATATGTTTCACATGTACATTACAAGCTAAATCCCTACCTACTAAGTTACAAGTTTCTCTGGATAACAGTATCAGTTAGATGCCTCAAGTGTAAATGTGATTAAAAAAAAAGAAAAAAAAAAGAAAAAAAAATCTTTTTCCAAAAGCCAGCGGCTCTATTTTATCCTTTCAGCTGCACCACTTGATCTTTTAACCTCAATATTAAGCCCAACCGGCTACTCCAGCTTTCAGCAAATTTGATGCACATTACTTAGAATAAACCCTGAATGAAAGTGTCTGTTTTTCTGTTAAATCCCGTATCATTTGTCACTGATATCACACCATTAAGGCTTACATGGTGCAAAATACTGCAATGGTGACCACTAGCATTGACATCACGGTGGTAGGGTCTCTCTTAACGCTGGGTTATGGAATGATTCATAATTTCTGAAAACAGGCTCACACAACCTTTTAATCCTGAGCCAAGATGCTCTACTTGATAGCAGGGTTAGCACTGCTTTTGTTATCCCCAAAAACAAGGCTAATACAAAGCAGCATTAAAAGCTGCATACTTGGAGTGTTACTATGAATGACATGCCAGTACATAGTTTTATTATCATATCATATCAGTTTAAAGGTGCACTGCTGCAGTCATTTTTTGTTATCCTAAAAACAGTCAAATGAGGGGTTTAACTCTGGGTTTATGAATGCTATGTAAAATCCACAAAAAAGTTAACCTGGATTTAAAATAAAGGTTTGAAATATAGGTTAATACACTGTCTGTGACACACCGGTTTAAGGTTAACCCAAGGCTAATGTGTTCATATGTGAATTGAGATAAAAGGAAAAATATGCATTTGAAATTCTCTTAAACCAGTCTCCTTCTCTCTCCGTCTCTCTCTCAAACACACACAGACAGGCACGCACGCGCATATACACACACACACACACACACGCACTTTATCTTAAACATCCATGCCTCCTTTCAAAGCACAACACAATCAGGACCAGGAAGTTTGAATACATCGAGATAACATCACATTTATTTGCTCAGTACAGATACACCACATATATAAGCACAACATGTACTGTACAGACTGACTTCATTATAAAGCTGCTATGAAGGTATGTCACCTACAAAGCATAATGAAAAGTGGCCTTACTGGTCACAGGCTCATTGTCAACGATGGTGTTAAGTAGCATGTTTGAAATGATTGTGTAATCCCCATTTAAACAGCATACAACATGACAAAGACCTCGGCGCAAATATGAGCCATTGTTACGTTTTTTAACGAGGTACAGTAGTGGCTTCAGTTACTCAATCTCAATATTACACATGTTCCATTGTTCACTGTGTCCAATCTTCAGTGTGCATAGTGTACAAAAAAGCACAGCGAGTCACATTCCTGCATCTTTTGGGACATTTCCAGGCCTATGTTTTGCTAAAGTGGTCAATCTCCTCTTAATGTGATAATAATCTGTTCCTCAGAACAGCTGGGTCATGAGTCACTCATTAGTGGGGTCTGGCGTGGCCTATTTAGAGCCTTAGGAAAACACAGAGGAGAAAATCCAATACAGATGAATGTCAGATAAGAGAATACCACTGCCTGCGTTTGTGTATGTGTATGTGTGTGTGAGTGTGTGTGTGTGTGTGTGGTAAACTTAAGTCCACTACTTGAATGAATTTGTACTGCCTGTTCCATGTACTGTACAGTCTCTACTCTTAGACACACGGTCCAACCAATGTTCAAGGGATTGTAAAAGCTTTTGTTACTAAGTACCAGATGAAGTTTTTTCTAAGGAACATTCTCAAATTAAGTTTTTTTTTTTTCTGACTCAGTATGGTTTCACTGATCTGTTCTAGTTTTTAGGTTACAGCCCTAAAGTTTTTATTAAGCCATGGCATGTATGTTACAGGGATTTGAAAAGCCTTTGGAAACGCAAAACTGATTTAGATACATTTTCTCCAAAACATGCTTTTCTCTTGTGTGACGATACCATGGAAGGGTCATAAACTATAATTTAAATGTTGATATTTTTTTTTTCAATATTACACATTTCTATTTGAAAATCACTTCCCCTACTCATTCACACATGTACAGTTACAGTTATACTCTTATTACTGACTGTGTCCACTCTTGCAAACTGTACCTAGCTCCCTCTCTCAAACAGGACAGCTGCATTTTAATTCCAACATGTCGTGTGTCTACAAATGCCCAGTGAACCCAGATAAGTTCCAGACCAGGCCTACTACACATACTCCCAACCCAGCATAGGCCTGCTCTGTCATCCTCTCTGATCCTACCCGACATGGCAGTGTTCCTTAGCACCACCGCCACCAGCATGTGGGTCCCTCCAGACGATCAGGGCTAATTGTTTACCCACAGGAAAAAAGGAGAGGACTGGCATCTGTGCACATTATGGCATAAAAATGCTCCAACAACCTTGTATTGTCAGAAAAGAAAACACTGCCCCAATTCTTACCCATGTGTGAGGAACTGTACCATGAACTACTGTGGGAAAGAATATCTTTCAATGGGATTTTAGTGGTGAATTTCATACTTAACTTCCAAAGTCTTGGCGCAAGCAATGTTTATAAAAAAAAACAAAAAAACAAAAACACCCCTCCGCCCCCCAAAAAAACCCCGAACTTAGTAGAAACAGTCCAGCGAGAAGCACATCTTCATAAAGAATATGTCATTTCAGTATATAACTATGTCACTAAACCTATTTGCAGTCCACGACACTGTTCAATTCCCAATGGAAAAGTCAAAGCAACATGAACAATAAAACTTTACAAAAATATCTTTGTGGACATTTTGACAATCAGACATTCAATAGGCCATCACATTACTGTACACTGAGTTTTGTTCAGGTAGTAGAGCTAAAGTAGGCAAAAATCAAAGACATTTATAATATTTGGCAATGACAGATGCCCCAAAAATTAAAGATGACATAAGATCAGAGTTTCTGTCAAACACAGGAAAACACCTGACATCTTGTACATCCATCAACACACCTGAAGTCATAACAGTCTGGGAGTCATATGAAGATGCTAAAGCAATAAAAAAAAAAGGTGACAACTCTGGCAAAATGCATGCCAGAACACCAGAAACAGTCCAATTCAGCCCATGGTCGCCTCCCCACACACATGCAGGCACACCTGTTCATACATAAGTGTGCATACACAGATCAAAGTGTGCACAAACTCAAACAAACACACAAAATAATTTCCTGATTCAAGTGTTTGCTCCATCTGGTCTTCAGTGACACATTTACAGAACAGGGGAGCACTGAATACAGATTATAAACATGGCTGAATTTTTTAATCATAAAACTAAAATTTTTTGCACATTCTACAGAATATACAATACAAAAGGGGGCTAAGTTAATCCCTACTGAATGTGAAATAAAATGATGGAGGCTGGCCAAGTATGTTTCATTTCTTCACATGCATAAGATTGCCAGCTTAGCACTATATGCGGCCTTCATTGTAAATATAGATGCATATCTATAAATCAAGGCTTTGCCTAGTTATTAAAGAGGACAACACCTTTCCAACAGATCATTTTCATTTTTATGTGTACATCAAGGCAACAATATATCTGTCTCCTGTGAAAAACAGTCATGTACATGCATGCTGAGCATCGCTATACCAATACAGTGCAGCAGACCATCATCCATTTTACAACCTCACCGAATTACTAAACCATTGTCTATTATATATTTAGAATAAAATTATTATAACCCAAGAAATACAGCTGACTCTCTTTGGTAGACTAGATAGATAAAGCTAGTGTATCTGCACCTACCAGTGATCAGAGTCCATGATAGAAGAACCAAGCCTATAATGTTAATTCACATTCATTCAGACCAGAAATCACTTTTTCCAACTTCTGAGATATATTATATGCCCACAAAGATCTAAAGTGAGGGGAATCAACAAAACAACATGAGGGGACAAGATGATAGAAACAGACAACAACATATTTGTGCACATGGACACACACCACAGCCACTCCCAATCCCAGAGATGAGGAGGGCAATCCCTCTTCATGGCGCTGTCCAGAGGTTAATGTGGGGGCACAGATAATGGACTATTTGTCTGTTCTGTATGCATGTGCTTCTCCGGTGAATATGTGTGTGTACGTGTGTGTGCGTGTGCGTGTGTGTACGTGTGTGCACGCGCACTAGTCCCCGATTGCAAGAAGTTATGCAATCACAAATACAGCATACATTTTCCTGACAAGATAATTAGAAGACCACATGAATCTCAAATTTTCAAAATCTGATAATAATGGCTTGTTTTCACTCTGTTCCTCTCATACAAAGACAAAGGTCACTTTGTCAACACAAAGTTTAAGGGTCATTCATCATAAATGCCTAATATATTTACCTGGGTCAAAACACTGTGGGGAAATCAGCTGAAATTGATTTACAAAAAACGAATGTATTCTTAAAAAAAAAAAAAAAAACATATACCAACCACATTCTTCATCTTGCTTTTGTTTAAGATACAGCTAGGAATCACTTTTGTTACATAATAAATTTAATCAATTACAAAACAACGAGGATGCTACGATATTGACAAAGCTTGAGAGATGTAAATCTATTAAAAACTACTGTGGCTTTTTGTCAGGTTAACAGTCGTACACCAAAGCCAGGTAACATCTCATGGCTCATATATTAGAAAGAGCAGGATCAATCTGTCAGTCCATTACAAACAGTCCAGTAAAAACATGGATCAATAAATAATCTAAAGTTCACAAAAAGATGTCTTAATACAGACAAACCATATCCAATTTAGTCAATGCAAACAACCCACAGAGTGGCATGTGTACTAGTGCTAGACTTAATAACATAAAAGACATAATGTCTTTAAATTGCTCTTTGATTGACTAAGCACAATCAACCTGACAATCAATCAATCAGGATACTAAAATTATAACTAAGACATACACATTCACAAATGCACAAATACACACACACTGTTGCATCACTTTGAGTATTTAAAACACCCAAGGGGTAATGGCACATAACACACACTTTAAGAGCTTGTTCTTGATAGTTCACCTCAGCACTATAATACCTAAAAGCAGCAGTCAGCTGTTGGGCTTTTTTGATAGAACACGTTACATTTTTAACTCGTTTCTTCTTCTTTTTTTCCTTATTCTTTTTTGCATTCAACACATACTGCCCTATTTTGGCAATACACAACGGTCACATTGTTTCACATACTGCACATACTGGTTTTCAGAACATAGTTTTCTTCAAAACATCAATACTGTGTTCTCACTTTTTTGGCAAATAAATTAAGGATTCACCTCCCATGAAATGAAAGCTGATACAGCAAAAATTCAGTCCAACTTTAAGACAGATTATCACTTGTCCAGAGATCTTTTAACACTTTCCCCTGTCCTTTCCAGCTCTGCTCATCCATCATGCTTGTCCGTATATGCTGGGCTCTAATGCACACGAGGTTCCTTGATCATTTAAACGCCTTCCGGGACTATTTAGTACCCTTTGAATCTTCAATCTTTTTCTCTTTCCTCCCTCTCTCTGTCTTTGAGTGCCAGCTGTGCCTGTGCAGAGAGGGTGCCTCTGCAACATCCAAACTGGATAGAAATAGCAGTGGCAGATCTGTCCCTCCTTCAATCTCTCTTGCATCATGTTTTATCTTAACAAGGGAGATATACACTAGCAAGAACATCAGGCGACTTCTAAAAAGTCCAGATGCCTTTTGGCACAAGGTTTCCCTCAGAACTCTCACTACACATGACATGTTTTGCCAATTCTTATTTCCCCATGACCATATCCGTACCCAGATCCTCCGTAACCCTGCTCACCAGGCCCAAAGAAAGCCTTTTTGGTGTTCCTAAGCCCAAAGCCTCTACCACTGCGCTGCAGGCAGAAGGAACAGAGGCGTTTGAGGCCTTTCCGGAAGGCAGAGTTGGAAAGGCTATAGATGAGGCAGTTGCAGAAGCTGTTGCTGATCGCCAGCCATGTGGTAAGGAAGGAGGCTGCAGAGTGATGGTAGATCCCTCCACTTTCTAACAGAAAGTAGAGGATGTAGGGCAACCACAGGATATAAAACACGCTGGTGATACGGAACAGCACCATAGCATACCGCTTGTCTGGGTATGATGCTGGGGGCTGCTGATCCTGTGGTTGGTGCAGCTGGGATTTTTGCGATTGTGACAAAGGGGGCAACTGGCCTTGCTCTGCCCCACTGCTGTCCTTAACCACAGCCACTGATCCCACTGCCACTCCTGGCCCCTGCAGTTGCTGAGGTCGGTAGCGCGCGTGGCGCTCGCTGATCTCCCGGGTGTGCTGCCGGCAGATCTTGAAGATATTGGCATAGGTGAAGCAGACAGTGAGTGCGGCAGGGGCATAGAGCAATGCCACGATAAATGTTGTGAATGCCGGACGTGTACTCCACTCACCCGCGCACCATTCCACAACATCGCCATGGTAACCCGGTTTCCCCCAACCGAGAAAGGATGGCAAAAACACCAGGGCAGAGTACAACCATATTAGAGCGATGCAGCAGCGCACACGGCAAGGCGTCACTAGGGATGTGTAGTTAAGAGGCCGTGTGATGGCAATGTAGCGGTCTACACTCACACATGCCAAAGATAGCATGGAAACCGACTTCAAAACGGATACCATGTAGCCGAACACCTGGCAGGTGAGTTTGGGGTCAAGGCCCTCGAGGTGATGGAGGAGGGACAGGGAAGGGAAGAGGCAGCTCACCCCCACTAGCAGGTCAGCATAGGCCATCGTCTGGATGAAAGCACTGGTGGTGTGCTGGCTAAGCAAAGGGGCACAGTGGAAGACAAAGATCACCACCAGGTTGCCAGAAATAATGAGGACAGTAAGGAGAAGTATGATGGAGACTTCGAGGAGGCAGGTGTTGAAGATGTGGGTATAGCCTATCTCCAGCAGGCAGAAGGGAGCGGAGAGGTTTGGGGACTGAAAGTCAGCAGAGCTCTGGTTCAGTGGATCCAGGGTAGAGTTCATCATCTTGGGCAGGAGTATGTGTCCGTAGGCCCTGTGAGGGTATGGGGAATCCAAGGGCAATTTTGTTGGTTATTTGGCTGGTTACAGGACTATCTGGATGGTTTCAGTCCAAATGAAAAGCTCCATGTTGGAGGTCTACAGTGAGGTTGGTGACCTCTGCCATTTCATAGGCAGGAGGGATAGGGGGACAGAGAAAGATGCAGGAGTCCCCCAGGGAAGTCCTGACTGCAGGCAGATGTGCCTTCACACCGAGTTAAAAATTACCAGTGAGTGAACACGTACAAACAGATAAACACACAAGAGAAACACCTGTATTCCTCCTCTTCCTCTTCCTAGTGAGGCAAAATGCCCAACTGGACAGTCTCTTCTTCAAAAGGCACAAAAAAGAAAAAAAAAAGAGAAAGAAGCGTAATTCTCTTTGCTTAAAGGAATTCCAGTCCAATCTGTGTTTGAAATGCCTCCGTCCTGAGCTCCCTATAAAGTCAGGGATGACTCCAACATCTGCTGCAGCTGCAGAAAGCACAGACTGAGAACTCTCTCTGATCTGCCTATAGTCCACATAGTCACCACAACAGCTTCCAGTGAAAAGACATTATTGTCTAATATGCTGCCCACAAACGGAGGGAGGAAGATACCAAGGATATCCTCTCCTTTTAATTCAGTCCTCTCAATCCCCCTCTGTCCTGCCTTTAGCTTTTTGTTTCAGTTTCCTCTTCTTTCTCCTCTCCTTTCTCGCCGCTCCTTTTATGCTCTTTTCGCCACTCTTCCCTGTCCCCTTGTTCTTGTCACAGTTTCTGTCTGGTCCTTCACGGTGGGAGCGCAGCGGGCTAGCCCGGGCTGAGAGGATGAAGGCAGTGAGGAGGCTGACTGATGTTTCGGAAGCACACACACATACAAACACGCCTCAGCCGCTGTGTCTATCCAAAGAAGCAGCAACAATGTCTGGACTGGAGATGAGGGAGGCGTGCATACCAGTGCTGGGAGAACTCCCCTTTTATCCTCTTTTTCTGTCTGTCTGTCTCTCTCTCTCTCTCTCATGCCTCCCCACTCTCTCTGCCTCACTCTCTACAGAAACAGGGGCTCAGAGGCCCCTCCCCTTCTCTGTACCTCCAACCAATCACCAACTGCAGGGGCACGAGTCTGCCTCTTTCCCCACCCTCTTCACCCTCCCCCTTTTTTCTGTGCCTGTGTTCCTCATAAGCACACAGACCACTTCCCATCCTTTTCAAGTCATACACTCCATAAGATTCATACGCAGAGTCTAAAATCAGGAACACTTGGTGCTACACCAACTCTCATTCCAGGCCTGTAGCAAATGAGATGTATAGACAGGCAAATAGTCGGCCATAAAAACGAATGACATGATGTTGTCCATCCATGCCATTGGATCTTTGGGTGAAACTGAGCCAAATGATTATCAGATATATAATTTTGTTGCACTGTTTGGAGCTTAGCCAGACTACACTGAGTACATTTCTAAACATTCTGTCCTTCACAGCAACTGTGCTCATTCCCAGCAGATAACAGTGGACTGGGAAAATATTTCTGCCCATATTCTGGAGAATAGTCTTGCAGTTCTCAGTAATTACATGTTTAACTGGAAAGGCAGGGTTTACTTTATGTATATAAACAAGTAACTATTTATTATTGTTAGCAGAAATAGCAGTATTATAATAAGACTTATTATTAGTTATCATTATTATGACCTTATGAGGGAACAGCTTTCTATATGGTTCCTTAAAGTGATATGGAAGTTTAGTAAAACATTTGCCTTTGTATGTTCTTGAGCTAATGTAAATCTACATACCCCCACCGACAAGATTATCACATATGTAATAAAGAAGCCATGGTAGCAGTTCCTCTCTCTATGTAAACTACATGTCCAATTGATGGAAAATTGAAAAATGGAAGATCGGCGCTCTACACGCAGGAATCAGCAGAGCTATTGGTGAAACTGAGTGGCAGCACGTAGACTTAGATTGAGCTCAACAACATGAACAGGGAAAAAATGTTTTACTAAACTTCCACATCAATTTAAGGGATTCTTGAGATAATATTTCCAGTGATCTGTTTAATACAGCGGGAATCTCACTGTCAAGCCAATAATGTCAATAATATTGTTGACTCCTTTATCGTTTACATTTTAAAAACATGACTTCTCTTGTTCCTGGTCTCTGCAGCTTCTCTTTGCATTTCCGCCAGATGAGAAACTTTGAGACTAAACAATCTGAACATTATCATTTTACAGTGCTGAGAATTTATGATACTCTTTCCAAGAAAAAAAGTCCAGATGCTTGACAGCCTACAGCAAATCTTGAGGAAGGGGTTCCTTGTATCTTGGTACATCATACTAGCATGTTCATACTATCTGCATATACGCAGATAGATGGATTAGGTAAAGTTTTCTTCCACTTAATGCCAAGGCTATTCTGAACTATAGCCTTGTAAACTTTTAAACATAATGTGCGCAGCTTCTGAGGTGTTTGATTTATTTCACTACAATTAATAAATCACCATCATCATAATCATACCACCACATCGTCATGACAGAATAGTATAAAACTTTAACACTTAGGTTTTTTGGAGGGATCCCTTATACTTTGACACATCTTACTGGCCTGAAAAAACTGGTGGTATTCCATAGCTCTATCAGGCAGACTAAAACCTCTTGATTAATTAAACACAGATCTATGACTGAGGGTAATCCTGATACATTTTGTAATAAATAAACAGAACACATTAAGTGGATGAATACCAATTAACTCATTCCTTTGTCCTGGAACATATGGGTGAGAATCATGTGCCAAGGGCTGTACTTGGGATGATCAAAATACAATGGAAAACCTTTTCCTGAGACTTCTAATTATAGCAGGAAGGTCACCATGGTAACATTAACAATAATAATAATACCATTCACACTACATAAATATGCTAGTAAAATAACGTCACACTCAAAAATGTCGGAGCGCTCACACACACACACACACACACACACACACACACACACACACACACACACACACACACACACACA
>OMKZ01031190.1:5782-15782 GCA_900302535.1 Neoniphon sammara
AAGGTTTTTTTTTTTTTTTTTTTTTTTTTTTTTTTTTTTTTTTTTACTGGGAAAATCGTCATTTTTGGTTGGTTATAAAACGTTATGTGTGTATGTGTGTGTGTACCTGGGAGTCGCAGGTTGACAACACGATCAAATAGGTTCCTCTCTGCCGTCACTCGATTTAACACCTGGTTCAACAACTGGAGAGAGAGAGAGATAATAAGAGTTAAAATAATGAGCTGAAACATTTTCATATAAATAGAGGTCCATTTTATTACTCTCTACTGCCATCTGAATTAGCACTACAGTGACTCAACTCCACTTCATAAAATTTTTAACAAGCCTTTGTTTCCCAGGAAAAATACTACGAAACATTCAGTGATGTACTCTAATTTTCTTCTTAGAATAAACAGAAGCATTTAGTGTCTCGCTTAAGGTCATCAGGACGCACTGAACCTGTAATCTTTAAATTGAGTTTTCTCTAAAACACACCAACCTTCCTTGAATCTTTATCACCAAAATAGCTTAGGCTCTTTCTGCTAGTCAGGTGACTAACACTAACTACCTTTGGTGCAATCAAAGAAGCCAGATGGATGGATGGATGAATGAATGAATGAATGAATGAGTGTCTTAATGTAGGCATGCTACTATATGTGTATGGATGGATGTGTGGCTGAATGAATACATACAGGAACAGGAATTGTCAGAGGAAAAGATAAAAAAGGGAATAAGAGAGCCTGAAAAAGAACAGGTGCGACATGCGGAAAGATCGACTGAATGAGCTCTATGGTGGGAGGCCGGATCAACGATATGAGCGAGGTGAATGAATGGATGGAGGGAGAGAGAAGGGGAGAGAATGATTGAGTGGACAATCAGGTGCTGATAATGGAGGAAGACAGAACGGCTGAGGAGGGTGCTGAAAGTTTGATTGAGTAGAGAGCTGAAATCAGGCTGTTTAATGGTACACTGTGCCCGCATGTACACACTGATACACTAACACACACACATACACATGAATACAATCTTGCGCACATACACACACACACACACAATCCCAGTTCCTGCTCATCACTCAACTTGAATAAAAATGTACTGTAGGTTAAAAATGAATATTACAAAAGCAAGGTCAAAGGAAACAAAACCCATGAATGGAATGGAATTAGGCATAAAAATGTTTTACAAAATATGAAGTCTGATCGATTGATTGATTGATTGACTGACTGATTAAAAGTACAGAATCATAGTGCTGAAAAAGTAATAAGAGAGATAAGGACAGGTAAAGACAAAAGGCATACATAAAGACAGAAAGGGAGAGGGATAGAGAGAAACACACTAACTAACAAGGCAACAGTAAACATGCCATCCCTCACAGTGATGATGTAGACCCCTCTGGGCTAATTAATAATAAATCTGACATCTTGTTTTGACTTGTGACTTCAGCGCTCCTCTTAGACCAGTCAGTGTAATTTAGAAAATGCCGAGACACAGGGTGAGATGCATCGTTCCCCCAAGTTTTGTCTATAAAACCAATTAGTGGTGTCGGAGATATCTTGTCTGGCTCGTAGAAGGATAACTAAAAGCTGAGGCACCCCCAAGGCCCAATCGGCGAAATGCTGATAATGCCACGACCCGGTGATGAGATGCATTATTTTGCCAAATTTTGTCACAATCCCATCAGCAGTGACTTAGATATCACATGTCAAATGGATAAACAGAGAAACACCCTGACTATAAAGTAGGGCTCTGAAATTAGAATGGGCTGTGTGTCCACAAAACTTTAGATTGCCAATCAATGTCATACTGCATAGAGAGAGAAAGAGCGAGAGAAAGCGCGTGTTTGTGTCCGTGTATGTGTAGTGTAATGGAGTGCGGTCTTCAGGTACGGTCACATGCTGTTTTCCAGAGGTGTCTCTCAATTACCAGCTGATTGCAGCTAGGAGCAACACAGCAATCAGAGCTGTATACACACACACACACACACACACACACACGCAAGATTAACACGTCCTTTCACAGTCTATAAAAACAGCTTGTGGCTTCAAGGGCCTGACAAATAGGATCCTTATAAATTAAACAGCATCCAATTCTTTGGGTTTTGGATTCCTTCCCTGCAAACTTCATTATAAAACTATTCCCCATTAACATCTAGTGTGGTACACCTTGCAGCTGCTGTTTTAGTGTGTGTGTGTGTGTGTGTGTGTCTGAATGTGTGAGTGTGTATGTCCCTCGGCCGCTGCTATTTTGTTGACTTTACCATCAACCGACAAATGACAAACTACCCTGTCAACTTTTGCTCAACTTCTGAGCTCATTTCTAAGGTTTACTAGACAGGTTAATGATATCTTAAAGGAAAGGGGAGAGTGAACAATCTTTCCAGCACCAACTGATGACTTCCTGCCCTCTTGCTGAGGGAAAAATGCAGGAGGATGCAACGTTCTCTTAGCCTTCGTTCAGCAACTTCATTCACTATGATCTCGAGGAAATGAGGAGCATTGTTCAAGCTTGGCTCCTGATTCTGCTGAAAAATGATTCCATATCTGCACTGACCTGAGCCAGTCGTCTGAGGAGCAGCTCCGCAGAGGGGCGGGACCAGTCCAGAAAGATCTCAGGTACCAGGGTGACAGTCATCTCCAGCACACGCAGCAGGCTGACTGACAGGTCAAAACACGTCGCACACACCTAGGACAAGGACTGGCTGAGTCAGGTTTTTAAATAAGAAATCAATGGGCTGTTTGACTTCACGTGGAAAAAAAAGGAAAGCCTAAGCAGAGTTAGGAAAAGGCTGCTTCAAGTGTTACCTCAGTAAACAACTCATTAAGCTGATACGAGACCGGGGCAGTTTAATCTCATTGGCTAGAGATACCGTGCAAACCTAATACCTGAAAAGCTCCATTAACGGACGTGGAGGGGATTTTGACTCTGCTTCCTGAAGTTTTCCTTTTATTTATTTATTTATTTTAAATCATCCTTTTCCCATTGAAACATATCTGGTAAGATAAAGAGAAGAAAGAAAAGACTAACAAACAGTAAGAATCTCCTCCCTATCCTTGACAGTTAGTCATTCACAGGCTCTCTGATCTGTTCATATGAGGCACTGAATTGTTTGTGAGCTTGCCCTTTCTCAGTCCCAAGTTTGTTAAGTAACGTTGCCTATGTATTCATACAGCAAGCAGGAGATACACTGAACTATCAATCATCAGCTATTAACAGACTAGAGCTGAGATGCATACCTTAAGCTGACGTGTGTCCACAAAATTCCTCTCTGGACGCTCTGCGGCCTGTTGGATCTAACAGGAGGGGAGGTTAAAAGGTAGAGAATGAGAGGGAGAAAAAATTTAAAATGGAAGACAATGGAAAGGGAGTAGGGAAGTGGGGGCAAGGCATAGAAAAAATATATATAAACATTATGATAATTACTTCATGTGTATCTGAGACTGCAGCAGGCAAGTTTAAAGATGACCAACAGAGTTTTTGGCCACTGGCAGCAATAGTGAGCAAAGTGGGTACCCATATAAAAAAAAAAAAAAAAACACTAATCACATGGTTTTCTAGCACAAGGACACATGAGCATGCCACAAGCACAGTGATGACGTAATACACATTATTATGTGAAAAGAGATGGATTAGAGCCCGCAAATCATTCAAGGTTATTTTTCCTCTCTGTTCACTGAAGAATCACATCAGCAGAAAAAAGAGACACAGTGGAGTTTAGAAGAGTGAGAAACAAAAGCCTGAAAACTCATGGATAAAAAGTAACCCCATATTAATACAGGAGAAATGTTTGATCAGTGGAGAAAAGTGAAGTTATGGGAATAATTTCATGCCAACATGGACAGATTACTTCAGAAGTCATGAAATTCAACCAGTTAATAATTGTCCATGAGCTGGTTGAATAACTCTCTGGAGCTCCTTGCTGCTGACTAATGCTCAGTCTGTTCAGGGTTCTTGTGCCACAGTCAGCCAGCAAGTCATTTTCCCAGTCAGTCAGCCTGACCACCGACCAGTGCTGTCACCAATCAAACTGTCGGCCAGCCACAGTGAGTTTTATTTTGATTACTTTTCCCCTTGACTTGAGAAATGTTGTTTGGGCGCTCTGCCAAATAGTAAACTTATTACGAGATACTCTGTATTCATGTGAATTAATCACTGGGTTCTCAGGGATTTTCTGGCCCACTGGTGCAACTTTACAAATAGTTTGACAACTGTTACTGTTAGGAAAACCTGGATTTCGAAACTTGGATTTGAAAAGAAAAGGATTCAACCAAAAATACACATTCTCGGGAAATTAACAAAAAGATGCAGACCTAACAGTGTAGGCAATGTCTGTGAAAAGCTGTCCACTGTGTGTTACGTAGGGAATGGAAAAAAGTCATGCCCAATGAGGTACTGAAAAGAGTAGACTATCCTGAGGTAATGTGAGTAATTTGAATACTAAATCATGGTAAGTTTGACAATTCAAGCTGTATTACTCATCTTCTCAACTCCACTCGATCATTCAGGGCCTGAGAAGAATCAAGGTGTATGGGGCTGGGACATTAATGGGACATTTCACTGAAATCCAGAATAAAAACTCACCATGGGATAACAATGGGTATGTATTTAATTATTTTAAATGACAGCTACATCTTGCATCTACAATGATATTTGATACTAACACTGTGGTATAATTTCCAGGCTCTGTAAGGTACAGCATGGTAGAGTGGTACTGTGGTACTGGTACTGTGTCATAGCATATAGGAGTATAATATAGTATAGGAGAACTCTAGTCATAGACTTATTCTAGGCTGCATTCCAGTGGCCAGACTGTTCTTCACTATACAGTTTTTGTTTAATCTTGGTTATTTTGATTGAATAGCATTCCCATGAGAGTGCACACACACTCAGCCACCAATATTGTCCACTTTTAATTGCCTTAATTTCACTCACTTATGTTTTTAAATTAAGTAGGATTCCTGATTAGAACTGTAATGATTCTGCAATGCGACGCAATAGTAATCTGATTAGAGTAGAGGTGAATCGACAAGACTTTACTGTCTATCCCAGTAATAAAAATACAACACACAATAGTGTACATCAACTAGTGCATAAATGAAATCACTGCCACAATAAATAATTCTGTCAAAATATGCAGATAATCACAATATGTGCAATCTTACGGTGTATGCAAAATACTAATAAGTAAAGAGGTCAGCATCTGTATGGCATACAGAGTGGAAGATTTTTTGCACAGATTCTTGCTAGCTCTTTGGGACCCTGCATCTCCTGCCAGATGGTAGCAGCTCAAACTGTGAGTGTACATGATGAGTAGTGTCATTAATTATCCTTTTTGCTTTCCTGTACACTGAAGTGTTAAAGACATCACAGTTTGTTTCCCAGCGGCTCTATTTGTGACAGCTTGTTCTTAATTTCAGTATTATGGTTTCCATACCGTGTCATCATTGTAAAAGGGCAAATGCTTTCCATGAGGCATTTGTATGCAATTCCAAGAATACTTGAACAAGGTACAAATACTTTTCCTTTTTTTTGTTTTTTGTACATATAGCCATAAGAACAATGACTTGTGTTTACAAGCAGCTCATCTGAGTATACTCTGTTCATTAAGACTTTCTGAGGACCATCAGCCAGAAAGTTTCTGAATGAATGGAATGTCAATGCAAAGTATTAAAAATTACAATCAATAAAAAGTACAAGTGCAAATGGTTCTGGCGGTTTCATGTGCTTAGTTACATGATCCACAAAAGTGAGGGTTGTATCCTCGGTCTCAATGTGCGATTTACACACCAACTGCATGGGGTGAAGATGGTCCCTCAAATAAGAGCTGAGATATTGACAACTCTCTACTCTCTATAAGAGGACTAATAAAAGCTCCTGTACGGATCCCAAGGACTGTTAATAACAATGAAGTAGTTAATGAAGTCATGCAATAAGGGCTAAAAGATGTCTTGTGTTCATTTGCTGGCTTTATTGTGAAATATAACTTTAAAGCCTAGAAGATCAAGAAGCTTAGCTTCTTAATCACTTTTTATAAATTGGGGCTTTGCTCTGAAGAAGAACATTAATTGGAGCCAACTTATCCTGAATCATATTCATAACAGAGTAAAAAGGCCCTTGCCTTTAATTAGTGCCTTACTCAGAGGTACATCCTTTTACCTCCTGGGCCAGGAACTTGGAGACAGCCCAGTTGTGTCAGATGAATTTCACACCTGGTAATTATCCTGCTCAAAGGCACATTGTAACCCAGAGCTGCATATCTGCAACACTCTGCTCAGAGGCACATCATCTTACCTCTTGGATCATCCCAATGAACTCGGAGAAGGCCCAGTTGAGCTGGTTGAGGACACTGTTCAGGAAGGAGGCAGCCATGTCTTTGTCCATACTCAGCAGTTCTGCCATGTGTCTCTGCAGCAGCAATGATGGACAGGGTTCTAAACCAATCAGATGAGGGTATACAGGTAAATAAACAGTCTAAGGACAGAATACTGGAAAGTGAACATCTTTGTCCTGACTCAGCAGCTCCACTACTTGTCTATGGAGCAGCAGAGATGGACAGGATAATAAACCAAATAAAAGATTGGGTACTGCTTCAAGTCCAACTAGAGGAGAGGATAATGTTTCAGGATGAACCGAGGAAGTAATCTCAGAAGCTAGTTTGAAGAATGATGAGTGGAACACGTTTTTATGAGATGTAACATACTTTGGCCTGCGAGGGGACGACATATTTATGGTGTCATGTTTTACCTGTTTAGAATGAAAAAGAGGGGCCTGGGAGTTAAAAAGGGTCAACACAGGTCACACCTAACCAACACTGTCTAGACTTCATATCACTTCATCACCTCATTCTACCACACAGAACAGAACATTAAGCAGTCTGAGGATCCCACAGATCTATTTTGTCTATTTCAATAGCGGTACGTTCCAAAGAGGGCTGAACAAACATCAAAGCTGAGAAAACTATAAACTATCAAATGTGTCTGAGCTATGTTATATTGGATCAATAGCTAAGAAAGACATACAGTTCAGCTTAGACATACCAACAGCAGGCCAGCATCCAACAATTACATTATCAGGCATAAATCCCATCCAAGAATTGCCTCAATGGGTTTATTATGGCAATCTTCAAGGTATTACTCTAGAAAACCCAAGGTTTGTGTGCTTGACCTGTGGAAATTACACAATTTGGTAAAAACTTATGCAATACTGCACTATTGTTTGCTCACTTTAAGTGGTAAATTTTCTTCTTGATGAATAAATTATGTACTAAATTGTGATGGACAAGCATTTGTTGCATAAATGATGCTTGCTTGATATGACAGGTTTGATAAATGGTACAATTTCAGTTCAAAAATGGTGGATCTGGATCTTCTGAAATGTTTTTCTGTACCGTAAGAGAAGAGAAGAGAAGAGAAGAGAAGGGAAGAGAAGGCTTGTGTAAAAGGATGTCAGAGGGAGAGAAACAATAGAAATGATAGGGAAGAAAATAAAGGAGAAGCAAAGTGGAAAAATGCTTAGGTAGGATTGCACTGACAGAGCATGTAACACAAGCCCATTAGTCTCAATAAATCTGAGCAGAGAACAAATCATGTGTCAGGCCTTAAAGAGACAGAGCTTTAACCTTTGCCTGTAATTAGGAGCTGCTGAGACAATACTTTTCCCTGCTACCGGGTCCGAGGGGATTCTACTGAGAGAGATTACTTGGAGCAGAGAAACAGCTGGATGACAGGGGACAAGAGAAAGAGGGAGAGAAAATGAGAGAGAGAAGGCAGAGGCAGCAAAAGGAGGAGGTGAGGACAGTCGAGGAAAGTTTGAGAGAGAGAGGGAGGAGGAGGAAACCAAAAAATCACACAGAGGAGGGGAAGAAGACAACGAGGGAGAGGAAAGAAAGGGAACACACAGGGGGAGGAAGAGGATGAGAAGGAGGAAGAAGGAGTGAAGGGTATGGAATAGAAGTGGGAATGCTCTTGAGCACACCAATCCCCTCTGGGAGCTGTAACAGGAACACAGTGGAGTCAATTGTTCATTAAGTCTAATAAGCTCCATCTTGTCTTCCTCCTTTCTCCTCTCTGCCCTCCGTCTCTCGTGGATCCCAGCAGGATAAAATGACTCCCCGTGCTTGGGAAGTATGGGAGTAGCAAAGACTGCTCGTTAACCCACAGAAACCAACAGAGAGATAGGGCTGGGAAGGGAATAAAAGATGGCAATGTGGAACACCGTCCTTCCCTTTCTATTAATTCCTTTCCAAAATACACATTGTCAGATTGTGGGTAATCCAAATGGCAAACTAGGCTTTGTATTTTTGTTAGCCAGCTGTGATGTATGTCAGCTTTTACATATTTGATGTCAAAAACTGTAAAGTGTTTAGAACCGAGCTTTGTTAAAATGACAGGTATAAAGAAAGAACAGTAACAATGTTGGTGTTAGCTGTAATGCTTCAAGGATCTATAGCAAATCCAAGTACCAGGACATACAGTATGGTGGTGGTTCTTCACCTTGTCTGTGCTGAAACTCTTATACTAGATCTGGCATTACAAGCATATCTAATTAGTGATTAGTTCAAAATGACAAAGAAACTCTAATAAGATTATAAACGAGGAGATAAAATACAAGGAGCGGCTCATATAGGAGGCAAATCCATTAACATTGACTTTCTTGACATTTGAGCAAAGACTTGAGCTCATTCAACAGCCTGCCAGTAGAGAACCAGTAATTTAGAATATATGGTCTTGGATTAAGATTATCACTTTATTGTGGATATGCCAACATCCATCCATCCATCCATCCATCCATCCATCTTTCTTTCTCTCTTAGAAGAGGTTGCATGAGAGTGTGAATTGTATCCAATCATAAAAAATGTATTACTTCAGCATTATGCAAATACCCATCACTGTTTCAAACAAGAGTGAAAGGGAGACAGGGAGGGGAGCTAAAGGGCCAGTACACATAAAACACAGGGTCATTTAAAAGGTCTGGAGATAATGGGACATAATATGGCAATATCAGTGGAGTGACACTAGCACTATCTGGGGTCAATTTTCCACTGGGATCATACAAACTGAAAATGTATGCATTTACTACTACTTACTGTAAGGTTCTATGAGCAAATATGTGCACTACATGACATTCATTATGGGTATGGTTGTCATTACTACCACAAACAAAGCTAAAATAATGCATTAACATGACAGCGAAAACACAGAAAGGGGTGAAAATAACTTACTTTGGAAACTAGCAATTGACAAATCCCCTGAAACGCATGCAAATGAGAGGGCACACAACTGATAGTCAATTATCATGCAGGAGAGAACAGAGAGCAGAAAATCATGATTACATGGAGAAAGACAGACAAGCGGCAAATGCTTTGAAACAAAGAGAAAAATTTAATTCAGATGCATGCTCAAAATGAAATAATAAATGCATGTCAACCCTAACCCTAACCCTAAAGATTAAGTATCTGCATTCACCCGCAGATGGAAGAATGGAGACAGTGAAAATGTTGACATATGGGTCGTTTCTACCTGTGACTTCACGTTTATCGTCATTATGAGAAAATATTACTATGATCAGAAAACATCTGTGACGAATTAAAGTATGTGTGTTTATGTGTGAGTGTGTGTGTTTGCCCTATATTTAGGTTTGTGTCTCTCCTGCTTGCTAAAAATAAATGCTGGTCTTCTTCCCTGCCACCTGCACAAGCAAACATGACAACTTACAGACTCACTGTTCAAGAAGAAAAATCAGTATTATGACTCTTCCATGGGGAAAAAAATCCCTCTTTCATGTGCTGACACGTGCTCAAAAACACACAAGTACACATGCACATTCACAAACACAAAGACATACAAATACATACATACACACACACACACACACACACACACACACACACACACACACACCAAATGATAATGAAACCAGTAAAATCAACAGTGATGTAGTAAAAATAGGACTGAAGTAGACAGGCAGTCATGGCCCTAAGTTATTTGTGGAAATTTATGAAAGAAAACAAAGAAACTAGCCTGAG